>JAYMFT010388460.1:0-19903 GCA_038088735.1 Panulirus argus | reverse complement strand
AAAAAAAAAAAAAAAAATATATATATATATATATATATATATATATATAATGTAACACACAAACAAAAAGAAGAAACAAAAGAGACAAATATTTTCTTTTTCTTACCTTGGACACGGATTAGTTGGTTCTCCCATAATATCGACATCCTTGATGATGATACACATGGTGGTCGGAGGTAAGTCAAGATGGCATGCAACATTGACAGTCTGTTCTTCATTTCTACTGCACTTTATCACATCAACTTGTAAGTTAAAAGTAACAATATTATGTTGCCTCTTGTGAACACTGGACGATTTTCCACTGACACTCGATTTTCTGCTCATGGTCATAAATTCAAGGGATTTAATAGTACAGTAAATGAGAGCATGGAGCACTCACGTACATTCACTACATTGCTTGGAGACTGGGTAGGAAGAAGTTGTGGGTGGAGATGCTACGTGACATTACAGCAAACTCGAGAAACTATACTCATTCATCCAGCACCCAGCCAGCATGGAGGTCTACATTACGTTGATCCCCTCTGCTTCCATTGGAAAATGACAATTGTGCAAAACTATTAAACACAGTGATTTTGTTTCCCTAATAAATTGAAGATATATACGTGAAAGAAAGTAAAAGCTCATCAGTCACATTGTTTTAAGATGAGTGAAGATGAAAAAAAAGCAAAGAGCAATGCACCATTACATTGACGTGAGGGATGGTCTCATACTATGACAAGGTGGAAGGGTGAAGATAGTTGCCTGTGTTGCTTAACCGCTAAATTTAGCTTTCCTGTTAAGGAGGAGTACAGAACTTTTGTTATGTATAAATAGTTGTGCCTAACCAAGGATCAGTTTACCAGAGTTACATGTAACATCAATAGAAATTACAATTTCCTGAGCATATCCTCGATTTCTTCCATCTTGACATTAAAGAGGATCTTTAGACAATTCAAAATTTGTACAGTATACTAATGTAAACATACCTCATGAGCAATTAAAAAATGCATATCTAACTTACATATGCTAAAGTACTATTGTATATACAGTGACTAGTTACATCATTATAAAACATACACACTCATTACATCTCCTATGTGACAAGCATTTCTCAAAATCTGTACCAAGAAAGGATATATTCTATCTAGATTTCACGTCTTTAATGACGTTTTGGAACGGTGTTCTGCATAGATAATTGTTCACAGTTATCTGGATTTGGATATGAACATTTTCAGTTCTTTATGTGAAACTACTTTAAACTACATTTCATACAAGTCAGTGTTATTAATCACTACTGGTTTTAGCCTTTTTCTACATTTACAGAGGCTTGCTATAATACTGTCCCGGATGTGGAAAACTGTAATTCTCACAGTGGAAGTATACACCTTCAGCTTAATAATAAGTCATCTGTTAAGAAAACAATTCTACCTTTTTAACTGCTTGAATTTGCATCTATCTATATATCTATCTGTATGTCTGACACCCGTTCCCTCCTGAAACTCCCTTAAGGGGGGGTGGCCACGGCAATAGAGTCTCCTCAACTAATGAACTCCACAGCAGTTTTGTAGACTCAAGTGCCTCACCCTTAACAAGGCACTGGCTGAAGGCAACTCAAGCACAGTGTTTGCAAAGGCTTCTACCTAATGTTACTACTGACTACATCTACCTAAAGCTCCTGCATAATTCCTAACTACTACTTCTATCTACTGCTCCCATCATTTTGCCAAAAGGCAGGGCTAGTGCATAGAGCTCACCACAGGAAAATCTAGAATTACAAAGAATGAACTGTGTGAGCTGAGTGTTGTCACGTGTTATGTGGACAGAATGTGTGTATTCATAAAAAAAATTGTGTGCACATGAACGAAGTTTACATCATATTTAAAAATGGAAGAATTAACCACCTGTATTCTAGGCTGTATTCAAGAGTATGTACATATCTCATTTTTTTCATAAAAACTCTAAATATGTACATAACAGTATTATTAACAGTTTTACCAATATATTGTATTCACATTATAAAATAATGCTCCTAAGCATTACTTATGTTGTATGTAAAAGCTCAGTAATTACAGCAATGAAGACAAATCCTGAACACACACTGCTGTATACAAAAGATTGCACCCACTTTCATGTTACAAATCTATGACAGAACACGTACATAACAATTAAATAGGGAAATATTACAAACTGATACGAACTTGAGGCTTCATGGAAGCCTTCTTTATGAATGTGTGAACTGATTCTCTAAACACTGATCTTATAATGCTATATGCAGATACAACATCTATAAAACAAAAAGTGGTCAGTTCTGTACCATTATGCGCCTCTTGCAAGTTGGTTTCTTGTACGCCTGACCAACATATTCAGATACAGAGGTCCACGTGTAGAGTGCTGTACATGAATAATAATTCATGTTGGGAATTACCAATGATAGATTCTTATAAATTACAGTAAAAGAAATAACACCAATATACTTCCTGGTGTTTTTGTTAAGTAAATTGTTTTTCTTTAATACTAGGAAATGTTGAAATCAAATCTGAATTTACATTGCTTCCATACATTCAGACTAAGTAACTTGTTCAATACCATATAAAGAGATGTGCTGATGCAAACAGATTACTTTGAAGGCATAAGTTGTTTTGATTGATGACATAAGTTTGTTTAGATATGTCCTTCTTTGTTTTTGACAGGAATGTGACTTTACTAAATGCTCACAAAATGCATGTGACAAAAAATATGTAAATACACATGTTCTGGTGCCCAATGTAATTATACATAACTTAATTATTTTGCTATGTATATGCATTTAAATTACTATATTCTAGGGTATGGTAATAACATTTTTGAGACTTTTTGTACTCTGTCTACTGCATGGCGGTGAAAATCGAGTTAAATGAACAGTCACTATGAAATGAAATGAAAAATGGTATGACATGAAGCAGGAAAAATTAAGATTATATAATCTTAATTAGTTTAACATCACATTCATAGAACATGCTGCTCTGGAATTCAATTAGTTAATACCAAAATTTCTTTGAAAATCTTTTCTATGTACTTCCTCAAAGACACTCAATTTTTGAGGGGAAATGTTCGTAGATTGCAATCATGAAGGAGAAAACATGGAGCAAACACAACCACTGGTGCTCAGGCTGACGTTTGTGTTTCATCATATGGTTATACTTCAGGGTGATCAAGCCAGCCAATTCTCCATTTCCACTATACTGTTCCTTGTACTTGAAACAGAGCAGCAATCTCCCATGCACAATCTTATCTAAACACATTTCCAGCTAAAGCTCTTGTTTAACTGTGTCTGACTCTAGAACATTTTTTTAGACACAATTCAGCAAGATACTTTAGGGAAAAATAAATTATTGTCACTTCCTTATACCGTGGATTATAATAAAATAAATCTTCTCCAATAACATTCTTACATTGCAGTTTCTAAAGGCTGACTCCGAGACCGGCCTTGAGAAAAATAATCTTGAGAGTCTTCTGATGGTGTGCTTGACTGTCTACCTGACAAAGCATTTGCAGAAACATAATGGAAAGGTGGTGCATGATCCCTGGGTAGTGTAGCGGTGAGGTGTGGATCTTGTGTGTCTCTTGCCAAGTCCAGCTCCTTCTTCATCTCTAAAGTAGAGTCAGTTGCAACACTGCTTGCTGCCAGCTGTGGATTGGATCCTTGAGGGGATTCATTCTTAAAGCTTGAGGTAGTACTAGTGAGAAAAAATAAATAAAATGATAATTAAAACTAAAACTATGATTGAATTTTTTTCAAATTATGACATAAATGTTTCCACAATTTTAAGAGAAAAACAAATTGACTATGTATTTTATGTCCAAGTATCGTACTTAACTGTACATGTTTTCAAAATTATGTAGTTCTAACATTAAAACTTGCACTACTGTAGTATGAAATTTTCAGGAAAACTGCAAGTCACAGTAATTCTTTTAACCAGAAGCATGATGAAAGAGTTAACACTAATTTGCTTCCGCTCACAAAGCAACTGACAAAGTCTCTGCAGCCCAGTAATAAAAACCATAAGACAACTTGCCCAAGTCAGACCAAGGCATATGGTCACTACAACAATCTGAACTTCTTGTAAATGAACGATTGACAAAAATCATTTGCAGTACAAAAATATGTATATATAATCCTATCTTTGACTTTTACTGTACTGGTTTTAAATGGTGTATATATGTAGGAAATATCTAGAATGCTACATAGATTTACAGAAAACATGCAGTTTTAGCTTTAAAAGGCTATACAAAAATCTATAGAGAAGTGGAGAACCACAAATTTCCTGATATGGCTTTATACTCCATCCAACAACAAAGACCAAGTGTCTTAGCAGCAAAGCTCTTGGAAGCTTAGGCTAACTTAAAGAAGATATAGTTTATCAACGTAATCTAAAGGTTCATATTTGCAGGAAATTGTTGGACCCAGCTCACAACTATACAAACCTATGCACTAACAGTATCACAAAGCACTATACAATGAGTTATACGGCATGGTTACAATGCGTGGAATAGGAAGTAATAGTGTGAAAAAGTTCATGATAATGGTACAGAATATGAAACGTTAAGGCAAAAATATTTACAAACAAGTTCAGCTTCTCAAAACAGGAATACAAATTCTCCTTAGGATTAACAAAATCTCTACTTTTAATATTACTAATTTTCAATAAATATATTTTACTTGGAGTTAATGTAATAAGTCATATGTAAAAACCAGCAGGATATGAAAAATATTTTTACTATAGCAACCTATTACCATATCTAATACAAGCTTTGACTAAATGAAAGGGTATTGTGTATGTACAAACATATATATAAGATGACGTTAGCAACAAAAAGTTAAGAAATCATTCCTTTGTTTTACAGTTGGCCTTCTAATAAGAGGTATCACAATTTGAGTGGGAATTCAAGGTGTGGATTTACATAGTAACCATGGAAACTCAAGTTTACTACAGTATTATCTTTGGTTAACATGGCTCCTGACTGTGTGAGGGGATGTTACTTTCTTTTCTGGGTCTGCTTCCACATCAAGACAGTCTAGGTACCAATTCTAGTTATTCAACAATGGCATGTGCCTTCATAGTCAGGAAAGTATTGTGAGAAATATACAGATTAGCTTTTGTGAAAGTTGCACATTTAATCACAGGATATCTAAAATGATGAAAGAAAGATGTTTTTGACATCTTTCATAAACAGAGAGATCAAGAGATCTGGTGAATGATCTGTTATGAGATACTCAAAATATTTCAAATGTTGCCAATCACTCTTGATTGTGCACAGAGACAGCATTTTGTCAAGGAATGTGAAGCATGACCAGAAAACCAAATTTAACTTGATGCATAAACTTGTGTGAACAATGTCTGTAAATCTGTAAAGACTTCTAGCATTGCTGAAAGACAATTCCATGAGTAAAGCTGTACAAAAGTTGATGATATACAAGAAGAGTCTGTGAGACTATGTACATTTGACTAACCTCTTGTTGAGAGAGATAGAGATTGAAAGCAAATGTGACTTAATCACATGACAAAGACTTTTACACTTTATGAAAAATATTTGTACATACAATATGTAAAACTGATATGACATATGCGTGAGACAAGCAACAACAACAAACAGAAGCACATATGGATTTAATGTTTAAAATCGTCAGCCTAACATTTTTAATTTTGGAGAAAATTCCATTGGAATTTATTTCATACCATACTAACTAAATGGAAAGCTAATGCCAAACCTTAACAAATTGTAAGAATAAAAATGAAAATCATGAAAGAATCTGTCGAGGCTTACATTATTATTAAAGGTGACGATGTATCATAATAACATGTTTTCTTTATCTTGAGCCACTACTAAAATGACTATGTTAGGTTTACTTTTCAATTATAGTATACGTATGTTGATACATACTTCTATTTTTTTGGTATGCATTAGTGACAATCATGAATACTGTACAATACTATATCAAAAACAATTAAGGAAGGCCCCACACTGATACATGTAATTCTATCTAAGTTACCCGTGTATGGACCAGGGTCGCCCAAAGCTGTACATGTAGGGGTTACTGGTCCTGTATGAGCTGCTGTAGGAGGAAATTTTATGCATTACAGTATATAGTGCAAAGTGCAGATGAATACATGTATGAAGAATATGTGCAATTATACTGACCATTGGGTTAAATACTTTATGAAAAATAGGTAAACCTCATGCAGTCTACATGCATTTGTAAGCAAAACAATTTAAGCAAAATAATTTTCAGAGTACAGATGCCCTATAACCATTTACGCCCTACCTTGGGACATGCGAACCCTTCCCAGATGGTGGCTGTGGAAGTGGCCTTGACCAAGGTGGTGCCACCAGTGGCACATTTTGCTGACTAGTTGGGGGCAGGCGTGAGGTATGACCATAAGTAGAGAAAGTAGGTTGTCCATAACTGTAAATGTAAATATAAGGGCTTCGTACAAGCAGACAGTAAGTTGCACTACTGCATTCAGGAATGATTCACTGCTGTGTTTCTCTTTGTCAGTTGATGAAATGGATTTTCCTGGGAGTGACAGGGGTTATTTGAAAGAGGAATTCACGAAACCAAAGGAAGCAAAAATAATATGTAATAAAGACAATAGAGTGCAGTAACTTACTGAAGAGAACTATACCGAATAAATGGATGCATGGTAGGACATGACCTTCTTGTAAGAATTTCACAAAATAATAAAAAAATAGTGCCTGCTGTTAACTCTATAAAACGTAGATATTAGCAATTTATGCTAATATTTGCAGACAACAAAACCAACCCCTCAAGGAATTTCCCAAAAGGAACAGGTGTCAGAGATATATATAGAACAAAATCAAAATGCACAGGGGGTTTTGAATTAGATTCTTACTCCATTATTCATACATTCTTAAAGAGTTCACCTAAATCATAGCAGCTGAATCAAAAGGGATGTTTGTGATAGAAGTAAGAGGTAAGAGAGTATTAGGTACAAGTAGTCAGCAGGTACTTCAGGTAGGCACATTAGGTAGAAGTAGTAGGTTGGAGCTTCAGGCATGACCATTAGGTAGCAGAAGTCGGTACAAACATTAGGTAGGAACCTCTGGAAACACTATCCAAGAACTGGCCTCTGCCAGTGGTCTGTTAAGGGTGAGGCACTACAGTCTAAGAAGTGGCACTGGTGTTCACCAATTATGGAGACTTTTGCCAAGGCAGCCCTCCTTGAGGGAGTTCCCGGAAAGAACGGGCATCAGAGATATAGAAAGATGGAAACACACCATTACTTCTTAACCATCTTACCTGAGATGGAAGGTACCTCACCTGCCCTGCAGGGGCTTTCTTAATAACAGATTTCTATTTTCTAAATCAAATACAAGATGAATACCTCACTTTTGTGTTAACCAAAGAAACATGCAGAATTCTTAAAAATATGCTCTCTGTTTCTGTTGGTTCTACAATCCAAGAAAGTAGAGAGATCTGGTAAGTATGCTTAGGATTCTGAAGAAGATTTTTGTGTGTATATATATGCATACATATATATACAGGGGTTGACATGCTGTCAATGGACTGAACCAGGGCATGTGAAGTGACCAGGGTACACCAAGAAAAGGCTGGACAGGGAGCTGTAGTTTTGGTGCATTACACATGACAGCTAGAGAATGGATGTAAACAGGTGTGGTCTTTCTTCGTCTGTTCCTGGTGCTAACGCAGGAAAAGGCAATCAAGTATGAAAAAAATATATTCATATATATATTTTTTCTGCAGGTTTCTTGAGTTCACTGCAGTTATATATAAATTTCAGGAAATGACATTACAATTAATTAAACTATTCTAAACTTGTTGGTAATCCTCCCAAAATTTTTCTCAGAATGCTTCAAAAGTACTCATTAAATTTCAGAATTTTTCAGCTTTATTTTTTCTCTTTTCTTTTTAGAAAAGATAAAATATAAAGCTAAAAAATTCTGATGCATTTCTTATTCTACCTTGACTGTATCACATGCATAATGCCTATGATCTGGTAGACTGGTAAAGGAAATCGCTCATAAGCATAAATAAAGGCAGTAATAGGAAAAGCCTATTTGTCATCCATTCCTTACGAGCAATTTAGTTTTGAAAGTGTTAATAAAGCAATGAAAACATGCTACCATATCAAGTAAGAGAATCTTTATGTATTAAGAAAACTTTATAAAATATTGCATGTGCCTGCATTCAAGTGTAGCATTTAGAAAACAAGATAAATCATGCACTTTCCCGAATAAATGAAAATTATATATTATGTTAAAGGAGAAAAAAAAAAAAGGGTCAAGCCTCAAAGGCTGACAACTACTTTTCCTTAACATTTCACTGCACATCATATAAGTAACATGGCAACAGCAGTTTTCACTTCAGGTTAAGCTGATATGAGACATAAGCCTTGAAATGTGCTGCTACCAAAATGCCTGGAGGTGGTAACATTGATAATTGTGCTCTCTTTGGCATGCATTGTAAATCTATAAAATGTTTACTTTAACTTCAAACTTCACCAGTACCAGGGCATTCCAAAAAAGACAGATGATTATCAAAGTAAAAGAGAGGCTTTATGAGCCTAGAAAGGGTAAGCTAAATAATTATGGCTTTTAGCTTTCATGCAGGATATGCTGCAGTAAGAACCATCAGCAATTTCCATAAGGATGAAATTCTTCACTCACTTACCATTACCAGAGGCTTCAGCAATCTCTTTGAATTTGTGTAATTCCTTTGACAGTTATTGAACTCTATCAGTGTGAGCTGTCTGATATAAGAGAAACTAATAAGTTTGCTTACTGCATCAAAGAGTATATGTATATATGTATAATTAGTTATCTATTCCTAATACTACCTTACGTGGGCAACAGCGAACAGGTAAGAAAGACAAAAGGCTACTGTAAACACAGTTTGATCAAAATCGCTAGCATACCTGGATGGAGCAATGTTATTGTTTGAGCCATTCCACTCCTGCAAAGCAGCTTCAGTATAGGTGTTATTTTCCTGGGAGGCAAAGGTGGAGCTGTCTCTGAACCCATGATTTTGAAAGGTCATGTTAAAACTAGGGTGCACTAGTTCGTTCACATTTTCATTTTCCAGATGGGGATCATCAGAGAATCTATAATAAAATAACTAACTTTTAGAATGATACAGTATAACATTTCAATTCTAAGGTAGATTTTGTAAAATATATAAAAAAAGAGTTCTTATATAGAACCTTATTTCTGTCCTGATAATGAGTAAGTTAAGGTCATTTTGATGGACTTCATACAGTCAGTTTCTGTATCTGAATCATCTTAGATGCTTCTTGCTATATTCTCTTTACTCTCTATACGGAGTTAGGGATGCACCAATGAATTGTAAAGAATGATGATAATTTTTTCTTTTTTTAATCTGAATGCCCTACCTATGAAGCCTTAATACAGAATTTGCTTTCCTTACTGCATCTACCCCATGCTTACTTTCATACAGGTAATGTGAGATTATTACCCCAGGTCTTTTCTCTCATGTTATACAGTTCACCAGTTCCATACAATATTTCAAAGTTGACAAGGCAGTATGTGAAACAGAGTGAGTAAAGAACCCTATGCATCAGTTGTGTGCGACATGTGTCTCCCATACCAATATTCCTTGGAATTCGAGTCAAATCAATTGTAGACTGTTTTTACCCAATCTGGCTATTTTCATCACTACAAGTGTGTGTTGTGTACGTTAGTGAGTAGGGTAAGTCAAAAGTATTCAAGTATGAGGGACTGCAATACTATGTAAAAAGCTCTCCACAGTATAAACTTTCCCACAGCAGCTTTTCTTTATACTGCTGTGACACAGATAAGATTAATAGATCTATGAATATGAGAACTGAAACACTCACCTTATCAAAACCTTGAGTCCACTTAAAGTTCAAGAAAAGCCATTTCCTTGTGCATTAAAACACAATATCACATCAGCAAGGTTATGATATACCATTTCCAAAACTGTATAAGCTTTTCAAGACAGTGGTACACATAACAATTCATTCCTCCACTGTTGTTACTCAATGTAAGTGCATTAATCTCAAGCCATATTTCTCATTAATGTTACCATGTGCTGTATACTGAAATGGATTTGATGTATCTTATTTTCTCAAATATCTCATTAATAACCATAACCCTTTAATACTTGCCTGTTATCAAGTTCTGAAGTGTACCCTGGGGGAGATTGCATTGTTTCCTCATAAACAACAAAGCTTGGATCTTCATCTACAGAAGAGTTGAAATTAGATTTCGATATAGAGTCGAACGATCCACTAAGACCATTCATCCGTGCTGCGCCTCCAACTGATCCTCCACCCTTCATGGGAATTGCTCGCTGAGGGTCCTGAAGAGATTGAAGACAAAGATATTAATTACATCAACACTTATCATACAATGAACCCAAACCTATTTGACATAATGGTAAAAGAACTGTCAAATTAGCCAAACAGCAGAATTATCGGAGGCTCTAGTAAGAGAAAAACATCGAGATCGCTCATGTGTGTGTATCAACTGGTATGTATCAGCCAGAGAGTGATTAATGAGGTTCTCCCTCCAGTAATGCCATCCATCAATGCCAGTGGCAATTTAAAAGGCTGAAGCTACTGAGGAGTCTCTCAACTTTACTGATCAATAGATATCACTTTCAGTCACACACAACTGTGAAAAATTTCAAGAATTGAGAGGTGACTCATGTGTTCAATGAGCATGTGAAGTTTCAAGAAGGACTTTAACTACAACACAGATTATCATTACTGTTCTGCTGACCAGGAGTGACCTACTTAGTACATACATCATGTACTTCTAAATAATACATTTTATGCACCTTACCACCTACATCAGAGGATTTTAAGAAAAAATCTAAGCTACAGAGTTGTGAAGCTTCAGTATCCTACAAATCCTTTAAGCCTGAACAATATTTCAGTGTTTTTAAGCCTAAGATGCTTCAAAAGCCTTGACATTAGTTCTATGTATCTTTTTCATACAGATTCACCATTTTCCACATTCGTGAGGTAGCATCAAGAACAAATGACTGAGCCTCAAAGGAGTCAGGTTGACAACCACTCAAGTGCTGGCTCACTAGGCAGTCATAACTAATCCTTCTTATACCCAGGTGGGTAGTACTGGTAATATACCTCCCTGGTCAGTGGCTGCCTACTAACTACTACCTGCATTAGTTGCTCAGTTGACTAACTGAAGAATCACATTCTTCCTATTTTGTAGGTCTTGATTCTTTTCTGAAGTTTAAATGATCAGGACCTCATAATTCACAAGATCCATGATCAGAGTGAAAATGAAGAGAATTTTCTACCTTGATTACTTATGAACAAGGAACATATACCTTATAACTTATAACTATAACAGAAGGAAGTGAAATGGCAATGACTCCTGAGAGTCAGATAATGAAAGTCTTTAGTTATGGAGGCTCCATTACTGTGCCCACTCCCTTCAGGGCATATTGTTTGGAACAGGCATCAGAGATATAGAGATAGATAGATAAAGAGATTTGCAGATATCTCTTTGCACAACCTCACTTATGTCTTACAGCAAACATGTCTATGTACCTGTAAATTTACCTAAATGTTTGAATACATCTTAAATTATTCAGTCCTTGTATATTTAAGTACATCATATATTTCTTCACATTAGGAACATTATAAATTTCTCATTCATAAACTAAAATGCTGCTTAAATAAGGTCTTAGGTTGCAATAAATAATGAGACAAAACATTCTGTCACAAACAAAATGACAGTTAACTACTCATAAATGAGGAACTTTCAAGATTACTGTACTGAAAATTAGTTTTACTATTTTGAAATATGGCAAGGAAAATTAATTTTAATAGGCAATACCAAACAGTGAAAAGTACTGCTAAACACCAACCTCGATAATCCTTCTACGCCCCAAGTCACTGAAACCACCACTAGTGGTAGACATGGCAGATCTGTTGGAGCGAATGGATGCACGAATAGAATTCCTGCGCATAATACGTTCCTTTCGTCGTTCCTGTGACTTACAAACCCAGCAAGAAACACAAGCAGCTACCAAGATCAAGCAGCCAATTGTCACAGCAATTGCTGCAACTGCTAATGGGTCAGAGGTCCAAGCAAATTTGTCAATAGTTTCATCCGGATCTGTGGGTAATCATGAAGAAAGGGCAAAGTGAATAATACACACAAAAATCTTTAGCTTACAAATACTCATATTGTGTTTGGTGTATTGTTAATCATGAAGAAAGGGCAAAGTGCAAATAATACACACAAAAATCTTTAGCTTACAAATACTCATATTGTGTTTGGTTTATTGTTTTCCAGAAAGCCTAGATAAGTTAATATGAAAATATGTCACCTTGAAAAGGGTGACCTTCCACTTGCGGTGTAAACTCAAGCAGGTGGGGTCAGGTAAAATAAAAAAATATAAATATACAATATATAGTTTGATGTCAAATATACAAAAAAATGAAAATGTACTGGCAAGTGTACACAAATGCAGTTGCTAGTACAGTACATTACAAAAGGTATATAGAACACTATTGCAAGGAATGAACATGAATTTTTTTATTACTTTCTTAATGTATTTGCCAGAGTAAACAACATAATTTTGCTTGATCAAGCAGGAAAATAAAACATAAAATGTCGGCTAGGAAGATGAATCGAAGAGCTGTTAACAAGGAAAATTTAATATACTAGCATCAGGTACAAATTTGCTTGAGGATGATGTTTTATAAGGTGCACCAAAAGAAACAGCATTCGCTTCAGTACTGTTTGTTTTAATAGTATCTGACAAATGAAAGGAGTATAGGAAAGCATAATAATATGTTCTTCAGATGATATCAGAGTATCATGGTAAGATCAGAAGACTATGAGAAAATCCAAGAATATCTAAGTATAGTAAAAAATGAGAAGAAAAACTGATGGAATACACTGAAGAAGAATACAAATTAATCAAGGAAACATTAACAAAACAATGTTCATAGATTACTAAGAAAAATTAGGAAAAACACATTTGCAGTGAAGAAAAAGTAAAACCCTATCACTATAATGCTAACATCAATTATATTGATTTTTCAATTTCTAATGCTAACCATATTCAGTTAATCTTCATTCAACCTGTTCCACCTTTTTCTCCTAATTCATCTGCATTAATTCCTATACTATCTTAAGGGATTTCACTCTGCCCCTAAAATTAATATATACCTCTTTGAATTCAAGTTGAGGATCATGTAGGTACTATGTAAAGAACCTAAGTTGAATATATATCCTACAACTCTTTTTGAAACATTTCTTTGTGTATGTTTTAAATCATTTTGACATTTGCCATGGCAGGCTATTTTGATATTCGTCAGATTATCATTTACCTTCCTTTCAATTCTTCTTATGGGATTTCCAGGTGAAAAGCAAAGTATGATGACTCTTCCGAAGTTCTTTTCAAATGCTGACTCGCCGAGAAGTTGCCATCTTAGTTTTCACTATTTTCTTTCATAGTTATGTGTGGATACAGATAATTCTTAGGAATTAACTCACCAGACTCACAAATGAAGGGAAGATTCAGGTTGCAGTCAACAGAGCGGACCTGTCTGTAGACAAAGGCAGCACATCCACTGATCACATCTAAGTGCTGTACCCATACCATATCGTATTCCCACAGGTGATCAGGCTGCTGGTCCAGAAGCCAATGCTATGAGAAAAATAAATTCATAAACTAATTAGACATACAATCATGTTATAGATTTGTGAATTAATATTACAAAAGAGGAACTTCTTTTATTACCTATCATTTATTTCATAAATTTCCAAGTTTCAACTAAAATTATCTCAAGAACAAGTACAGTATGACACTGGTACTTAAACTCAACCAAACTGTTACAAATGATTTTCAGCTGATGCAGAAAAATCTAAAAGAAATCTTTATTATAGATATCATACATATTTTTCCAAGCCTGTAGCTGTCAGCTCATCAAAGACAATTAGCACACGAAAGCTAAACATCTTTTGAAAGACCACAGATGCAATTATTCCTATCAATATCTTCTATTGAAAATATTCCATCTCTGGATATGGGCTTCCTAAGCTATATGTGCAGAACTCACTTATTTGGGTCAGAAACTGTTTCCATAGCAAGTGTATACAGTCGTTTGGAAAAAAAAAAATTGTAGGGTGAAAGAGAGCATCAACTGTTGTCATCATTACTTATATATTTTCCTTGGTGACTTGATTTACGAGCTTCACTATCTAAACACCAATAGCAGTCTTTGAGAATTCAGTGCAAAGTTAGACTATCTTACTGAACCCCAACTAATGCTTGGTATTGTGAATAGTATAAAGCATGAATTTTGTGGTCACAAAGGAAAATATTTGAAAATCCTGCCTCAAATGTTCTAAGTATTTAGAGTGTAGGTTAATGAAGAGATTCATGAATTCAGACAATGCTCTGAATGAAACTAAAGTGAGGCTCCCCAGTTATCTAGGACTTAATGATTAATGATATCTGAACAGAAGTTTTTATGCCTTTCTCTAATTCAAAGCCAGAACATCTAAGTTTCTCAAGCCAAGAGCCTTTGCTTTATGCCTTTCTCTAATTCAAAGCCAGAACATCAAAATTTTTCAAGCCAAAAGCCTTTGCTTTACACCTTTCTCCAATTCAAAGTCAGAATGTCTAAGTTTCTCAAACCAAGAGAATTTTTTGTGAAAATAGTGAGATAGATGGCAAAATATTTGAAGGATATATATACAAGGATTTTGAGCGGTCGGAGCCTGAACATAACATGCTGAAGGGTGAAAGGCGTGCACGGTATAGAGTGAAATGGAACGATGTGGTATACCGGGGTCGACGTGCTGTCAATGGATTGAACCAGGGCATGTGAAGCATCTGGGGTAAACCACGGAAAGGTCTGTGGGGCCTGGTTTCAGTGTATTACACATGACAGCTAGAGACTGAGTGTGAGCAAATGTGGCCATTTCATCGGTCTCCTGGAATTTGAGGAAAAGATCAAGAGAATCATATCGTCAAGTTAAAGTAACGAGGTATAATTAGCAAAAATTTCACAATAACAAAGCTGATATATTTTTTCTAAAGAAGTACAACTGAACATTTCTGTGTGCATGTTCAAGAAAAAAAAAATGTGAAATTAATAAAGCTCGAAATTTTAGACACTTTATGAGAAATGCTGAGGAAATGGAATGTTTAAACTACTAAGAAAGACTGAAAGGAGCTGAGGTATACTGTTCAGTCTATAAAGAGGAAAAAGATTTATGATAATATATGCATGGCTACATACTGAAGCAGATGAAGAAAATGCATTAGGACTGAAAGCTTCACAATATGGAATAAGGGTTCACAAAGGATTGAAACCTTCACAATAGGGAAGAGTACTTCAGAGAGGATTGGAAGGTTCACAATATGGAAGAAAGCTTCATAAGAGATGGTATACTTCAAAATATGGAAGGCAGCCTCATAAAGTACTGAAAGCTTAACAATAAAAAACAAGACTTCATAAAGTACTGAAAACTTCACAGTACTGGAAAAGGCTTCATAATGGACTGGCAACTTCACAATAATGGAGAAAGAATCATAAAGGCTTGAAAGCTTCACAATAAGGGAAAGGCTTTAAGAAGAACTGAAAGCTTCACAATAGAGATGAAACAGAAGAATTGAATCTTAAAAAAATAAATTCAGGGCCGACAATAAAAAATGGAAAAAGTTCATCACTGTGCCCAATGAAATAAAGAGATCTGCAGGGCAAAAGTATTGAAACCTTTAAAAAAGATTAGATAAATGGTAAAAAACTGTTCTAAATCAACCCAAGACTGACAACAGTGCAATGTGTGTCAAACAAATGGCACGTATGATTAGTGCTATGTGCTCGCCCTGCCTAATGTCAAATTCTTTTCAAAGGTACTCAAAACAAGTATACACTCCCTCTCTCTCAGTCTACTTTTCTCACTATTTCATTCCAAAATTCACAGAAAATGAGCCATCTATTCATGTACAAAATTTGTTGGCATTAGAGTATACTTCCACACAAAATAAGTCAAATGAATAATACAAAGTACAAATTAATACTATTATTAAACAATTCTGGAAAGCATAGCACTAACCCCTCCCCATGGTGTCAGTATGAAGGTATATCAGATTTCATGTAGGTTCCAATCTGGTAGACACTTAATTCCTCCATGACACTTCCTAAATATAGTATACACAAGATAAAAACTTTGTTTCTTTAAAATACCAGTAAGACTGCAGCAAATTAGCGTATCATGGAGTGATCAAGATAGGAATGTCTTCCACCACTTCACAAGAATATACACAATTAAGTAACACATCCTCATCAAAAGTGATAGGTGCTGAAAAAATTTCTTACCTGAAAAGTAACTGAAATCTTTTCACTCTGATAACGCGTTAACTTAATGCTGCGCCGCACTTCACTAGTCACAGGCCCCTTATAGCCTCCTTTCCTGAGTAATGAATCAATTGTTTGCTCATGGTCCCAACCTGAAAAGATTTCCATGTAAAATAGTATATACAGATGAATATATGCAACAAATATTTCAGACATTATAGACTAATAATCATACTTCTAAGAATAACACAAAGCATTTCCAATGCACTGTTGCTTATGGAAAAGCAACTACAATAACTTGCATATTTTAGGCATTACACACAACTCTACCTGATATCCATGCATGAATTTAAGCATTTATATAGAAAAGCTAACCATTATCATCAATTTTCTAATGATATACGTTATGTCATAATGATATTATACAACCACTGAACCCTTTTCACAAAGTGGTTTTAGGGCTAGAAGCCCAGGACCATCCCATCCAAGGACTCCTGCAGCTGCAAGGCATCATTACACTCAGAAGAGAGGATAGGATAGGCTCCTTTAAAGTAGAAGTTCTTGATGAGACTGTTGTAGACTCTTTTATCAAATGACAATGATACAGCCTCACAAATGGTGGCTCTTTAATCGCAGTGTAACCTCAAGCAGGCGGAGTCTGGCATCACTCATTGTGTAATTTTCTTTTTGTAAGACTTGTTCGCTATTTCCTTTCAGCAAAGCTGTGCCAAGAATAGATTAAGAATGACCTCATTTGCTTACAACCACTCTCAAGCAGTCATGTATAATGCACCAAGTTGGAGCCTCCATCAAACCCCAATGATCTTTCTGTAGTTTTCCCTGTCTGTTTCAAATGCCCTGGTTCAACCCACTGATAGCACTTCACCTTATGTATACTTTGTGGCTCCAATTCCCCTCAAGGTATCTTTTACTCCATCCTTCCATCTCCAATGTGGTCTTTCCTTTCCCCTTGTCACCTCAAATTCTAGTACATACACCCTCTTACTCAGTCTCTCCTCATTCATCCTCTCCTGCATTCAAGAGATGACCTGAACTCATGAGCTACCCTGTACTCAGGTGGTGTCCTGGACCATTTCAGCCAACCCTCTTCAGCTCTCCCAACCATACTCCTTTCATTACCACAGCTATCTATTACCCCGTCATTTCTTACTCAATCAACCCTCCTCTTACTAAATACTGTCCTCAAACATTTAATTTTCAGCACAACCACCCTCTTCTGTACTTTTTACCTAAAGCCTACATCTTGCATCCATACAACACTGTAAGGAACATCACACCATCCAACACAACTATCTTTTCCCTCACTGATCTTTTTTCCACACACTCCCCAAAGCACCCAAACTAAGCCCCCTCATTCATCCTATACATTCTATCAACCCCCATGGTTCCATCCACTGCCATGTCCACTCCCAGGCGTCTAAAACACTGAACTAACTTCTGGTTCTTTCCATTCAAACTCACACTCCAACCAATCTCTCTTTCTCCCCTGCTAAACTTTATAACCTTAATTCTATTTACATTAACTCTCAACTTTCTCCTTTCACACATAACTTATATAACTTTCCTTTCATACATTATCCCAGAATCAGACACTAAATTCTGCAGTTTTTCATTTAAGTATGCCACTCAAGCTCGCCAGTGATGTCATCAGCTAACAGCACTCGACTTACCTCCCAGACTTCCCCACCCACAACAGACTGTAAACACCTGCCAAGTAAAGTTGATAAGATTGATAGAATTTAAGCTGCAGAATGGCTTCCTTGTGCATTTTGGTAAGCTTTACATAATAACTTTTATATTCTGCTATGGATTTTTCTGCTGTGTCCAAGTAACAGTTATACAGTAAAACTAAAAAAATTGTACACACCAAAAGTGTATCCACAGTTAGCATGGCTCAGTGAAAAAATAAAATCCTAAACTTGAGCCAAAATGCTGAATGTCTTCTTTAGACTGATATGCCATTCTGCAGCTTAAATTCTATCAATCTTATCAACTTTACTTGGCAGGTGTTGTGTCAGTCTCTTCATTTGCAGCAACCAATGTGTCCTTACAACTGTTAAAAGTAACAAAATTAATCATGCCAAAACACTGGTCTACCAGCACAGAAATCAGGTATGTGTATATACTAAAATCTATAATGTAAATGCTACTAAGTCTGCTGACCTTGGTGAATCTTTAACCACTGTAATAGCTAAGTACCTTCTTTCGTTTCACATCTTTAGCAGCTCCCTGGACTTCTACATTCATGATTTAAGAATTTTTCCAAACAATCACATCTGTCCATAGATAAATTAGTTTAAAATTGAAGTTGAATACATAATCAACAACATTAGAATATGTCTATAACTCTCAAAAGTTTTGAGAGTCCACAGCTGCCTGCCTGCCTTCTTTTCACCCCTACTGACTAATTTTTTACAACTCATTCGCAGTTTCCTCATCTGCTCACATCCACTCTATAGCTGTCATGTGTAACATATCAAAATCCTAGCCTCATACCTACGCTGGGCCTCCGAGGTATAGTAACCGGCATTAATGACCATTAGTCACTACAGGCCGCCCCGGAGTCAGACCCACATTGGTTCAAATCCTGGGTATGGCAATCAGCATACACCCAACCCAGGTGTTTATCCTCCCCTCAGGACTGGTCAATAAATGGGTACTTGGCCTAGGATTGGATGTGTGTATAAATACATACACAGGAATAAAGACATGTTACACATAAACAAGGTTAAGACACAGTGCAACATTAGTGTAAAGCTCTCTATCCATAACACACAAATAGTAATCATAACTAGGCCCCACAGACCTTTCTGTGGTTCCCCCAGCTGCTTCATATGACTTGGTTCAGTCCACTGACAGCACATTGCCCACTGTATATCACATCCCTCCAATTCACTCTATCTCGCGCATGTCTTTCACCCTCCTGCATGTTCAGGCCCCGAGCACTAAAAATCTTTATCACACCATCCTTCCATCTCCCTTTGGTCTGCCCTTTCTCCTTGTCCCCTCTCCTTCTGATACATATATCCTCTTTGGTATTCAATAACGGTACATGTACCTCTGCATCTGCTGAGTTATTCATTAGAGACTAATTGACAGCAGGCACTTCATTGTTCATTTTCTATCTATCTAATCTTGTAGTTAACCATTCATTTTATGTATCTGTTTTCTTTTGTCTTTTCTTTATATCTTAAGTCCACTACAAAGTAGGCTTGTATATAGTTGAGGCTTTCTACACAGCCTGCGGTTTCAGGGTGGTGGGGTAGAATGACAATGACACTGTTCCCAATTCCGCTAGAGACACTATTCTCTTCTCTGCAGGCAATGCTGGTTAAAAGCATTATAAAAACTCCATTTTTTTCTACAACTACTTTCATTATAATTAGTTTCCCTTTAACTTCTTTAATAGTGATGATACATGGATAGTCTACCTTTACCTCTGTCAATGGGATTTTGAGCGGTCAGGGCCTAAACATGCAGGAGGGTGAAAGGCGTGCACGAAATAGAGTGAAATGGAACGATGTGGTATACCGGGGTCGACGTGCTGT
>JAYMFT010388449.1:0-19904 GCA_038088735.1 Panulirus argus | reverse complement strand
GCTGCTGCGTCACATGATTATTGTGTGGCCATCGGCAACACAAGGGTGTGCCGTTTTGATAACTGCTTCTTTCCCTATACATCAAAGCTTTGGGACTCTATGCCTTTTCATGTCTTTCCCAATAACTCTGACCTGGCTCATTTCAAAAGACAGGTCTTTCACTATCTCAAATATTCGTAAATACTTTCCCTTGTCTTTTCTCTTCCCGTTTCTTAATTCTCTCTATATTTCAATTAAGGCCCGGCCTTGATGTGGACTTTTGTCCGTCATTGGAGCCTTCAACATTAAAAAAATATATATATATATCAGGGATGAATGAAATAAAGTGAATGATGAAATTATGAATGCGGACAACACAGAAATGTTTAATAAGTTACATGACAGAGTTCAAGAGATTGGGGCCCAGGAGTGTACACAGAGTCCCCCCCCAAAAAAACAGTTTAGAACAAAAACGTAATTACAAATAAGTAATTATAAACTGTTGGGACACGTGCACGTAATGACAACACTGACAGACTGTTGAGACAAACGACCATGTTTATACAACAACACACTGCTGGGACAAACGACCAGGTGCATACAACAAAATACTGCTGGGACAAACGACCAGGTGTATAAACCAACACACTGCTGGGACAAACGACCAGGTGTATACGAAAGACTGCTGGGACAAACGACCAGGTGTATACAAAAGACTGCTGGGACAAACGACCAGGTGTATACAAAAGACTGCTGGGACAAACGACCATGTGTATACACCAACAGCAAGAGACTGCTGGGACAAACGACCGGGTGTGCACAATGAGCCAGCCGATCAAAGGGCACAAAACACGTCACAACAATGACCTCAGGAGAACAATGGTCTCTGACGCAGAACGCCAGAGGGAGCACAATTGGCAATACTGTCGAGTGTTTGCCTGACTGATTACGATGGCAATGCTGCTGGAGTGGAAAAAAAGGGGGGCGGGGGGGTGAATAAATGAATGAATGAATGGGTGGAATGACTAAATGAATGAATGAATGGGTGGACAGCGTGATGAATACATGGAGGTATGAGTTGGCAGGCGGACGACACACCAGGTGAATAACAGGGTTGTTAAGGAAAGGAAGACCACGGGGGGTAACAGGCGGACCAGCGGACCACTGGACAGAGGCACGATGGACCCAACTGGATGGACGGCTTAATGACCAAACGGACAGCGGGATGGACCAATCCGATGGCCGGAGGGACAGACAGGTCTGTTATATATAAGACGCAGACCCTAACAGACAACATGACCAAACCCACTGGTGGGGCAGAGACTGACGTGCCGATGGACCAGTGATGTCACCAGCACCCCCCACCCCCACCCCACTCCCTTCCCCAACAGGCAGGACAAACATGGCTCCCGGAGGGGAGGGGACGGGGTACCGCCTCCGTCACCCCCCGACCGCTGGAGGAGACCCTGTCGACTCCTCAAGACGTCTGGCCACACACACTGCACACGGGTGTATAGTGGGACATACACACACGGCCTGCCATACGGTGTGGCCACGCAATCTCCAGCACCAGCCAACTGTTGCAGGAAAGTAAACTAAAAAGTTACGAGTCTACAATGGAACTTCCTTCACTCCGGCACCGAGGCCACAGTAGCAATGCACACTGCAACATCACCAGAATCTCTGTCGGTAAGCAGAGACTCCCCAGGGTACTGACGCCTTACACTGCAGATATCCCCCTCCAGCAGGCAAACTTGTACACACACACACATTCTTATACACCCACGACGCCATCCAGACACTGGTCACGTCCAGACCCAAGAAATATAAAATACCTGGGAATTAAAACAAGCTAACGTACTTACGACTGCAGCAGTGTGGAGGACGAGGCCTAACGACACGGCAATACAGAGGACCCCGGAGACACCGCCTGATGTGGTGAAGTACTACGCCACGCACTACAGCCACCGGGGGTTAATTATATACACCATACACACGATACAGCAGCCTGGCACCTCCCTGGGGGTGGCCAATAACATCCTGTGGTAAAGGTTGTGACCCCTCCCATACTGACCCTCTCCCCAGTAGCCACCGACCTGCCTGCCGTATCCTGTCTGCTGATGATGCTTGCCCTGCCATTCGTCACTAGTGACAGCAAAATCCACACAACGAACGCATCGAGGAACGCCAGCCGCTACAGTGCTTCTTGAGGGAAACACAACACGAAAGATGCGACGGAAACTCTAAGACAACGGAGACGCAAACTATAGCCACACCCAAGACCTGGGCAGCAGCAGAAGCAGAAGCAACAGCAGCAGTCGCCACACGGAACACACGGAGCCTCACACACCTGAGAGAGAGAGGTAGGCTCCAGTCACCCTGCGATACTATGAATAGCCCACCTCATCTGCCTTCCTCCCAAGATCAACTCACAGTATCATTACATGAAATTAAGTGGATCATTCACGAAAACTGACTGACTGACGTCTCTGGTGAGAGGACTGACTGACTGACGTCTCTGGTGAGAGGACTGA
This sequence comes from Panulirus argus, assembly GCA_038088735.1. Taxonomy (NCBI): domain Eukaryota; kingdom Metazoa; phylum Arthropoda; class Malacostraca; order Decapoda; family Palinuridae; genus Panulirus; species Panulirus argus. Next base: position 17,391 of record JAYMFT010388449.1, on the reverse strand, counting down.
GAAGCTTAAGAATACTGTCAAATGGCAAAAGGACGTGAGCAGCCCCGCCATGGGTGTCACGTGATGGACATAACAGACTGAAAGTATTGTACGCATATGATGATGGATTACAAGCTAGTGGTACAGATATGGAGCTACAGGAAAGTGTAAGGGAAAGTACAGCTGATATTGGTGAAGTTGTGGAAATACAGTTTACTAAAGAAATAAGATCTGAACCGTTCTGCCAAGAGGGGTACATGATTACAGGGAGGGGCAGAGAAGACAGAGGAAGAGGTGGACGGGTCCCCAAACGAAAGAGACAGCCAAATGTTTCAGGAAATAGCGGTAGACTGGCCAGCCAGACAATACAATATGAGGACGGTAACTAGTCAAGCCGTGAACAGTGTTCCTGATATCATATAATTCTCCCAAATATTTCGACGATCCAGAACATAATACAAGGATTAAAAAATGAATGGATAATCAAGAAGGCACATGAACTAGAGAGGCACACACCTCTCAGAGAAGGCCAAGTACTGATAATCGGGGATTTCAGTAATAAAGACAGTTAATGAGGGTATTTGTATTCTCGTGGTGACAGGGCGACGCGTCGTGAAGAGAAGTTTTTCAGGAAAACTTCCAATACAAACATTAGGATGAGCGGGACTGATTCTCCATCTTGACTAGATCTTATCTTCACACAAGCAAGCATGGATAGTGAAGGTATCATACATCATACACCAACTGGCAAATATGATCACACAATGTTTCACTTTGACTAGTCAGTAAATGAGGATGTTAAGAAAGAGGAAATGAGACAAGACTTAATGACATAACACGAGAGGCGGGAAACTACATGAAATTCAACAACATTTTATGCAACGCAGATCAGGAAATGGAGTTCAGCAGCCGCCAGGAACCATGGCTTTGTGCTGAAAGCTTCAGTGAAACTAGTAATGAAGGACTAGAAACATGGACACCACCAGCCTCACATACAAATGGTACACTGTGAGGGAAGATCGGGTAAACGGAAGAGGTCAAAAGAGCAAAGCGGCTTCGAGGTGTCCAGTGACGAAGACATGGGCGGTACTACACCAACCAGCCAGCACCTGTATGGTATGAGCGAACAAGGAACGAGTACAGCAGGATATGGAATAGAGAATCTCTGAATAAGAAACTGTGGACAATGTAGGACACGATCCACAACCTTTCCATAAGTTCATTTGGAGTAAATTGTCAGTTACAGAATAGTTAACCAGAATCAGGGATTCAGAGAGAAGTGCTGTTGAGGACGATGTAAGGAGAGGAAATGTTGCAGACGATGATGTGACGACACGTTTTCAATGAGGGAGACACTATAACCCAACACCAGTGAGATCGAACGGGGAGGAGTTTTAGAACGTTATGGATATTTGGATTACTTCTGGGTCTTAAGACATATAAAGCCCATGTTCCTCTTAATATATCACTGTCTGTGCCGAAGCTGTGAGCAGAGGCACCGGACAAATCTCTTGAAATACTCTTCAAAGGTGATGCTGGTGAAAGGTAGAGTGCCAAGGGAGTGGAAAAAGGGCAAACGCCTTACTTATCTATAAGAATGGACACCGGGAAGAGGCGCTGAACAGCAGAGTAGTCTCCCTGACGAGTGTGGTCTGCACTAGAAAAGATAATCAGAAAGCACATAGAGGAGGAATTATCCAAGTGAGAGACGACACTGTTCTAGGGAAAGGAGTTCATGTTTAATGATCCTGTTCGATTTCTACGAGAGTGGGAGCTCAGTTTCAGACAAATGGAAAGCTAGGTGCACTGTTTGTATCTGGACATCCAGAAGGCATTTGACACTGTACCGCATGGCAGGCTGATTAAAAAGCCGGATCACCAGGCAGGGATAAGCGGGAGAGACTCCTTCAATGGGCAGATGACTATCTTAGTGGAGGGGAACGAAGGATGATGATCAGAGGATCCCTCTCGAAACCGGTTGACGTTACCAGCGTGTGCCCTCGGGTTCTATTCTGGGACCATTACTCTTCTTGATCTCTGTAAGTGACTTGCCAGAAGGTATCAACCTCTTCCTGAACATGTCTGCAGATGATGCTAAGGTCAAGAAGGAAGCGGTAAGACAGGAGGACTGGATCAACTTACGAGTGCACCTCTACAGAATCCGAAATTAAGGTTATACATGGTTGATGAAATTCAACACAAGGAAATGTAAAGAAATGAGGACGGGCCACAGTGAAACAAGGCCCAAATATTAATATCATCTAGCGAGAAATATGACGGAGGAATCTGTGTGTGAGAAAGACTTGGTAAACTGGCAGTGTCCCTAACCTATTGCAGAGTCTTCCATTAGGAAAATATTTGAGGAGACTACTTGTCTGCCGACAAATATCAAAACGACGTTCATGTATAAGGATAAGGAATTATTTAACAAGCTGTTCACATCCTACATCGGGCCAAAACTAGAATACGCTTCTCAAGTTTGGTCAAGGAACCTAACGAAGCACGAAGAGGTAACACAAATCCAGAAGAGGACAACAGAGATGGCACCAGAATTCAGAAAACTGAGTTACAGGGAAAGACTAGAGGCCTAAATGTGCCTTCCTGAAAAAGAGAGAAGAGCGAGGGATGACCTGATCACAACTTTCAAGTTTTTAAATGAGCCTTTATGATGTAGTTAGCGCAGCGTTCTTCCAAAAATGAACGAAATAAAAAAATTAAGATATTCAAGAAAAAGCTCGTGAGGAAGGCTGTCAAAATACTTTTACAGCATAAGGCTACTGGGGAGAGCCGAATACACTGAATGAGAATATAGTAACTGTGGACAGCATCAGCTTATGCAAGTTTAAAACGCTGTATGACAGAGAATGTTTACGATATGGGGCTCACCGAGGGTAGAATCCCTTCCTTGCACAGAACCAAAAGGTAACTACAATGAGGTCTTCATAAACACACACACACACACACACAGTCTGCTGGGGGTATCCAAACAAGGCACCGCACCAAACATATATCACCAAAAAAAAATACTTAAATAAATCTAAACCGAACATCTTTACAATTTACTAAAAACTTTCTGCGTTTCATATCTCAGCTTCACCTTCCCCAGGCCAACCAAGCCAGGCTTTCTACCATCCTTTGAAAAAAAAAATGAGGTAGGGAAAGGGGGGGTCACGGCACCTGGCAGGATCAGCTGATAACGTAAACAACAGGTGGGTGGCCAACACATGTGGCACGTGCGACACGCACCGAGTCACAAACCCCCACACACCCCCCTCCCTCAAGTGTCAACACTGGATGGGTGTGTGTGTGTGTGTGTGTGTGTGTGTGTGTGTGTGTGTGTGTGTGTGTGTTGGGGGGGGGGGGAAACCCAGACAGGTGATACGATTGGAATCCAGCCCAACCTAATCGACAGTCTGACAGGCACAGGTGTACACACACACACACACACACACACACACACACACTCTCTCTCTCTCTCTCTCTCCTACCGTGAGCGGGTCAGGTGCACCAGGAAGCTAGCCCAGGGGGTTGTGGGGTCAGGTCACCTCGGGTAGAGCCACACGCCACCCTGTGCCACACCAGACGACCCGTCTCTCCCCCACACCCCCCGACCAGAGGTAAGGGGTCCGGGTCCTCCAGATAATGGTTTAAAATCGACCAGGCCCATTAAGCCCTAAACAGCTCACCTCAACTCGATTAAAACTTAGATTGGCTGTCCTTTACAGGCAGGTGTCCGGCTTAACTGGTCGTCAGTGTGGAGGACAAGGAGGCGAGGGTGTGGGTGAGGGGGTGGGGACCTCTCCAGGCTGGCCCACACGACACCTGGTCACAAGGATGGACCCCCCCCCCTCACTCTCACACACACACACACACACACACACACACACATACAGGCTGGCCCTTACGTAACACGAGAGAGAGAGAGAGAGAGAGAGAGAGAGAGAGAGAGAGAGAGAGAGAGAGAGAGTCTACGAGTCTCCAACGTTTGGCTAGGTTTTCCCACTATAAGCAGGGGCAGCGCGTATCGCTCAACACATATCATTCTTGACAAACCGCTTTACCCAATCATCTTGGTTGCCTGTAGAGTCCTCTCCACCTTGCCTGCCGGACCGTCGTATATTTCTGCTTTGATATTTTCCTCGGCAACGCCGAAATGCTTTTCAGGCCATGCAATCCGTCCCTGATGTGACGTTACACGTCACAGTCTCCTCTGTACTGGCTGTCGAGTTCCGGGTCTCGCAACCTCTCTCGAGAGAGTCCATTCCCTAAATTGAGCGCGAGCAGCGTTCCTGACGTCTCACTAGCCTCAGTACGTCTGTCTCCATGGTTGGTGACCACATACCGTAGCCGAAGACCATCTTGCTTCTTTTGTACACAATGAACACATATGTCATCAGTTTACTGTCTCTCTCCCCGCTACTGTCTTTACAATCCGATAACCTCTGTCAAAAATCCAGTATAATGACTCCCATAACTTTGACGGCTGTTTTCCTCTCTCTACAACTTTAACGTCTGTTCCACCATCTATAACTTTAGTTCCACTCTATAAATTTCCCTGTCTGGCCATAGCAAAGCGTCAATGCTCTTCACTCCACGCCATATCTTCTACTCGAAATTTTCCTCCAAATGCTGTCATTCCAGTTTTCTGGTGTCGTCCGGAAGGTATGGTCTTCTAATGGTATCATTCCAGCGAGTCTGGAGTCGTCTGGAGAACACTTGTACACCTTTCACTTCACTACGTCTGACACCACCACCACCATCATCATCATAAACAGCGCTGGGGCTAAAGCCGGCCCTTGTGGCACCCCCAATGCCGTCAAGAGACCTCGTTCCATGAGTCTCAACTCTTGAATCTTCCGCTTGCTGGAAACTCTCTGATCCATCCTCCTGGTTTGCCTTCAGTTAGGAGGATTCGGCAGTTCACTTTGGGCAAACGCCTTCGGTAGAGTCGACCCAAACAATGTCCAGTCTCATCCCTTTGCAACAGACGCAACTGTAGTGAAGATAAGTTGGCCCATGTTCACCTTCGTTTATATGGGTGTTGTTCATCAGTGTGTACCGTTGTGTTTAATGATTCCTACAGAGTCTTGAACTGTGCGCTGTATCAGGCCAGCTGGTCTTTACTGTTCTGGTGGTACGTGATATCCTCCTGTGTGCAGCAGCGTTACACATGCCATTTTGTGACGATGTGTTACACTGTTTTCATCTCGGCTTTTGTCTCATGACCAGCAGCACCAACACCATGGCTTTTGCTGCGTCATCTTTGTGTTTTTATGGAAAATAATTGAATGCAGTCAGGTGCTTTAATTACGTTCCTGTTGTCATTCACCATCTGTGATAACGTCATTGTACTGATGACGTACTCCAACGTCATGCAGCCCTTCTTTACTCTCCTCTACTGAATACCGATCTGTACTGGCCAATCAGTAGCTTGCATATTTTCCTGCGGTCGCTATGGTATTTTTCTTCCATTCTAAACGACCCAATTTCCGATATTTTATCTTTTGCATTATTTACATATGAGGATAAAATCTTTGAACTGTGTCCCAAGCTCGACTCTACTGTCTCCTGACTGACTCCTTCTGATCTATTGTGCGAGATGAGATCACTCTTTGAGTCAGCATTTCTCGTTTATTCTGTTCTTCAACCATTCCTCTACTTCTTCCTGAACTTTTTCTTCTACTCTATTCATCCATTATTATCTGGTTCTTGATATCTTCCGCTTTCTGTTATACTCCGCACTCCAAGTGGCTCTGTACCCGCCACAGAGTCCCTTGTTAGAGCTCTCCTACAAAAGTGTTGTGCTGGTGTTTATGTTGCTGTCTTTGTCCACCTCACTCCAATTCACGTTAGCAGTTAGATCAATGCTGACTTACTTACCTACTTATCTACGATTACTTAAGGCGAGAACTTGCCAAGACACAGGGCAGCCGAGCAGTGGCGTTCACAACAGGAAAATACAGATCTACGAACAACGAGTCGTATCAGTTACGTGCTGCCAAGTGTTGTGTGTGAGGTGGAGGGGCTGTATATGTTGTGGACGGGAAGCCCACGTGTGGGGGAGGCATAGAGAAAAGACAGCTGCCTGGACCAAAGGAGTGATACCTGAAAGCCAATGAAGTACCGAGTTGCCCAGGAGGGAAGACCCGGTAAGAGAGAGAGAGAGAGATGACCCAGTGCCTCTCCCTGCCAGATTTTTGCCAGACGGGAGGAGTGGATCCTCACAGTCCAGCGTACCGTGAGCAACTGGGGGTTTCACCTGGCTCGCAAAAGAGCTGCTCCCTGGCTTCCCCTTCCCCTCCTTGCACGCCACCCGTCACCCACGTACTCCCCTACTCTACCCTATACACGCGTCCTGACCCACCCCATAATGGGCCAGTGGGTAACGAGTACATGAGGCCCCTCAGCCCGGGTGTGTACCATGCCGTACACTCACCTCTACCTGTGCGACCCTATACACTCCAGTCTGTCGAGTGGGTGTCGTGTTTGGGAGGCCATAATGCGTGTGGCTGTAAACAACCTGATAACACAACTAGCAGCAGTACCAACGGCCCGGCCGGCCACACCACAACAGCCTGAGCCTCACCCACCACGCCCCTAACTCCGGCGACCCCTGCCATCAGCACGTACGTAACATAGCATTATCTTGGCCCTGACGACAATCCTGGAGGAAACGGCGCCATAACACTCAAGTGGCAGGTAGCACGTCGACCATAACACCTTTACCTCACTTGTAATCATTGTCAATTTACCTTAAGCTCTGGGGGCTTTCCTCTAACCCCTGCAACCCAGCTCCCCTGTTGAGGGCCTGGTCTTGCAAGCTGTTTGTTGCCGCGGGTTGCTATTCAGTGTATGCGAAGCCGTGCTCACCTGGCTGGTCTGGTACACCTTGGAGGAACCTGTCCAGGTGCCTTTTGAGCAAGTCCAGCCTGTGTCTTCCCTTGGTGTGCCTTATATGCGAGCTCAGGCAGGCAGTAGGTGGGACAGACGTGGGATGCTGACATTCATAATTCCCTTAATTCCACCTACTGCGCCTCTGCCCTTCACTGGAACCAATTTGCATATTACATCAAGCCGGTCATTCTGGTGGGGGAATTATATCTGTCTACAGCCTGATCTGCTCCCGATACCTGACATGTTTACTGAGCCCGGCAGCCGCGTGTCCTGACCCCAACACACCAACACAACAGTCAGGCCACAACACCTGCGTGGGGCGGTGTCATCACCGGTCTTCCCTACCCCACTGTACTCTACAGGTTCTCAGTACCCAGAGCGTACTTACCTTAGTAAACGTACCTCACCAGCACGTGATGGGGTGCTGTCACTACCCACAGCCTACATACCCCAGGCAGACACGGCCCTGACCATCACACATCCACACAGCCCTAAGACAGTCCGAACCACATACCATGCCCCTCCCCATCCCCACACGCACACACACACACCGCTCCCCACCCCACCCCCTACAAGACACCACCTTTGTGTAGCAATATATAAGAATCTCCAGCCGAGCCTTGCCACCCCTCCCCCCAGTGTGGGGCGCAAAACAAGGTCGTCCCAAGGGATTCTCCCCACCCCTACATCCATCCCCATCTCTCTTCCCCGCCCCAGGTGGAACAGAGCCCCCCCCCATTACCCCCCCCCCCCCACCCAACTCACCCAGGCCCCTCCCTGAGGCTCGTGGACAAAAAGGTATCTTTATGCACTTTGTTTCCAGCGTGACTACCATAATGGGTCTTACGGGTCTTGCTCCCCGCCCGGGGTCTGGGGACCCGGTAAGAGGATACGCCACACACACACACACACGCACACCCACACACACATACACACACAAACATAGAAAATGGTTTCCGCAGCCACGATATATATCATTCTTTTGGAAGATTCCGTGAAATTTATAAAGGAGGAAGAGAGACATGGCTACCTGGTGCTGCAAACCCCGAGCGACGGTTGAGAGAGACAGACGCGGCTCGTCGACAGATGTCACAGAGCACAAGAATTTAGGCTGTACTTGTGGCGGGGACACGGACGGCACTCGAGGGACACAAGACGACGGCAGACGATGGCCGGGTCATGACAAGGACTGCCTCAGTTAACACAGGTAACGAGACAAAAACGCCAAGTCTGACACACGGGTGATGAAGTTCAGCCACAGGAAACACAAAATCAATAAGGGGGCCTCGATTAGCGATAGTGTGTAGTGGGATATACGCTGCAGCAGGCCTCTGTAAGGAGCCACAGCCTAACCTCAAGAGGAATGGGTCTGCTGGCAAAAACATATGAAACGCACTCAGAACAAGGACATGCTCTCTTCTGAGCTCAGGTGTGGTCACCGCCCGCACTCACAGAGCCGAACAGAACTATCAGAGAAGGTCCAGAGGAGGGCTGAAAAAAACAGCTCCAGAATCAAGACGGCCGAGTCACATGGAAATATTTGATATCACAAATTTGTCCACCATGGAAGAGAGGAGAGTGAAAGGTGCCTTGATCACTACCTTCATATTATTAAATATCTTTAGTAATCAACTGAAATTACTCAAATACGTTTACCATCATCAATCAATCTCACCCGTAATCAGAGAGTCCCGCTGACTGGAGGACTTACGTGTTTCCCCAACTCCAAAGTCAACAAGCCCACAGTCTCCCGGTGAGAAAGTTGGATTCAATCGGGCTTGCACAAACACGGTAAGTTCCACAGACCCTCGGCAGTCGGGGAACAGGAGGACCTCCCTACCCCTCACTGCTGCAGCAGCTTCTTTGACTGTCAGTGCAACACAGAGAGACTTCCTCTGTGAGCGTCGTCGGGCGGCACGCCTCCGAGGCGGCGGCCTCCTCCATCTTGCACTCCCTCCCTCACCCGGGCGTCCCAATAGCGTCCATGGGACCCTCACGGTTCCTCATGCTTATATATACGACGCCCTGAAGAGTTCAACGGCTCGTCAAATGTACGCTGACTACAACGCCATTGGTGTCAGCGCTGACGACACCTCTCCCGACTACACTGCCCTCCACAACAACAACAACAGCCTGCAGAGCTGAACCGCTGCTAACCATGTCACATTCAACCAAAACAAGACAATATTCATGCATATCATTATCGCTTCTTCTAACCCTGCTGCAACCTCTACTTGCCCCATCACTAAGCCTTAGTCCTCTCCAGGTTCTTTAGTCCACCATGCGCCTCAGTGTTCCTCTGGTCGGTCGACTAAGCACCATAATCAACCCTTTCAACCAAACGCCCTCTACATCTGCCGTAGACTCACGACTCCTACCCTTCCCAGTCCCTGACCTCAAGCACATGAGCAGCGTCCTCTCTTCCTTGGACTTACCCACGCCCCTCCCGCCTAGTCCTCCCTCCTGCCAGCTATCCGTCACGCAAGAGGAGCAACTAGAAAATGTGCAGGACGGGACGTGCAAGATTATTCTCGATCCCTCTCACACCACCTGTCTTGAGGTGCTCAAACTCTGGGGCTCCAACCTCCATCCGGCAGCGCCCCCACCCGACAGTTTGGCAAGCCGATACACCAACCTCGCCACCGTCACCTCCTGCAGCCAGAGATCCTTCACCCCAGACTCGCAGCCCGGCACCATTACAACATCGAACCCTTCCCAGTTCGTACGAGAACATGCCCATCAACCACTGTCAACATCAAACCTGACCAACACTGTCTATATAAATGCGTTAAACGCCCTTCTCTCATCATACCTTCTGTTACCCAACTCTGGGATTTTTTTCTGCATATATGCAGCCTCTGGCTCCAATCATTAAAAAAAAATGACAATTACTATCATCATTATTATTACTATGGTCACAATACCTTCCTCCTGGCGGGGCCTCGGAGCAATACACACCTGCAAAAATACAAAAAACTTTTATTAATACTCATTTACTTAAAGATCGTTATTAGAGAAGCTACATATACATACATACTTAGAAAAGTAAAAAAAAAAAAAAAAGACTCAACACACATAAATAGTTTACTTAATATCAATCTATACTTATAAAATGAAAAAAAAAATCTTTGTTGGATGTTACTCCTCCTGCAGTAGGGTCACCCTGTGTTACAGCTGTTGTCAGCAGCCGGTGTCACACGAACACTTTGTCTGGCGGATTTTCTCCCGGGAACTCGTTTCTTGGTGACTCACTATCGGCTGAACAGCGGCGAACTCCGTCACGAGAGCAGAACCGGAAGCCAGGGAACTCTCTCAGGCCCGGCCACCGACACGGAGAGAGGGTGACCACACGACGCGGCAAATGAAACACAAACTCGAGGAATGGGCGAAGTCTGCAGATTCTACGCGAAGGGGAACTTTGCGTGTACGGCAAGACTGGCATACTGCACTGAGGAAAATGTAAACTCTAACACGCTCGCAAATAGATGAACTGGCCCAAGAAAAGTAAATACCGATTTGGGGAAGGATGCACATCCTGCCGTCCAAAAGAGTGCAGACAGTCACTGGAGATTAAGCGCTGCCTGAACGAGTTCTGTGAGAACCGCCACATATCAGGGACAACGAGACATGTCCCTAATGCCCATCACAAGTATTTTTGAAATGACTGACACAGGGCCAAACAGAAGCAGGGAAGGACTACCTGAGGAGGAAATGACGCTGGCGTCCCCCTTTAGAAATGGTGAGGGAAATGAAATCTCCGCCAAGCTCAACAGAGCAGACAATATCAGCCCTCATCACTGCAGAGACAAGCCATGGAATGCCCTTCACATATGCCAACATAGATGGACTGAAGTCACACGGAACAAATAAAATCCCACTCATAAGTGGCTTGCTATACGAGTCAAGTGCCGTATTTGCATCCTCCACTGAAACACGCGCGAAAGACCATTATGGAAAGTGAGGCGTTGATCACAAATTAAAACCTTTACAGATGCGACAAGACTAAATCAAGTGAAGGAGTTGCTATATACACCTATATACCTTTGTTATATACACTTATAGCAACTGAACTCCTGAGCTCCTCAAAAGATGTGGGTGAAGCACTCCTCGTCAGGGCTAAACACCCAAACCTGGCCACGCAGTAACCCACAGACCGCCCGACGCAAAGCCTCGCCCATTTACGGGAAAATTAAGAAACAAGGAATCATGTCTCGACCTCCTGGGAAACCCAATCCCAAATATGCTTGTCTTGGGAGACTTCAACCCACCGCACAGTAAATGGCGACAAGTAGGAAATAACATCAAAACAGTCAATACTAACAATAGAAGCAGCTCGGACGAACAGCTGCAAAAAAAGAGAATTATTGGGACAACATGATTTCTCCCAAGGAATAACACTTCCAACCAGAAGAAATAACATTCTGGACTTAATCTTCGCAAATAATGTGGACCAAATATGCGATGCTACCACCTCAGACACCCTACGCTCTGATCACAACCAGATTGACGGAAAAACAAGCTTGGACGCTAAACCGCCCAGTCAGAACACACGAAACAGCGGAGATGTTTTCAGCAGCGTCAGTGTTAACAGCAAACGGATTAATTGGGAGGATGTGATCAGTATGTCTGCGTCACACTGGGAAACCCTGCTGGGTTCCAAGACATATGAGGAGGGTGTAAATGAGATGGCCTTAATTAGGGCTTCAGACGCCCGTGCCGTCTCAGCTACCATAAAAGAAAAATAGTACCTATACAGTGTACCAGACCAGCCCGGCCGTGGGGTCTGCAAGGGCCTGAGGGCTGCGGCTTCTACGGGTTCCGTCGACGAACGACCCAATCCAACAGCCTGGGCCCAGCCTAGGCACTGGGGATAAAGACCCCCGAAGACTGCAAGAGGTAGACTCCAGCAGACTGCAGGAGGCAGACCCCCGAAGACTACAGGAGGCAGATCCCAGTAGACTGCAGAAGGCAGACTCATGTAGACTGCAGGAGGCAGACCCCCGAAGACTGCAGAAGGCAGACTCATGTACTCTGCAGGAGGCAGACCCCCGAAGACTGCAGAAGGCAGACTCATCTACTCTGCAGGAGGCAGACCCTCGAAGACTGCAGGAGGCAGACCCCCGAAGACTGCAGGAGGTATCCACGAGTTTGTGTGTCGTTTGCCGCTTCGTCAAAACAAAATGAAGAGCACGGCTCCCAGCTCGGGTATGGCGGGGCAACTGCTCTACTGGATATTTTATGCTTCATCGAGCGAAAGCGGGATGAAGCGCGTAAGTGGAAGCGGGAGTGGCCGGCGGGGAGAAATTCAGGGAGCGAAGCGCCACTCGCGGCCTTGGGCGCTCGGAAGGTAAACAAACGCAGTCCGTACCATTCAATCAACAGCCAATAATCAATTAGGAATTTTAGTGCGTACTTCTTGCATGCCAGTAATACTGAAGTGCATCACCGAATTACTGATATTCGGCCAAATATTATGGCTCTCATTTGCAATAATCCTAGTGCTCTCTTGACTCTGCCGGTGTTTGTGAGTACATACAATAGACGCGCTTGGCAGACTTTGGCTTTAGGCCGCAAAAACGCGCCGGCCCACCAGTCGGTGGCCCGAAACGAGTCTCCAGGGAAGAAATCCGCCGGGAAAAAGTGCCCGAGTGACACCGTCTTACTACTGTTCTCGTGTTACGGCTGTTCTCTAGTGTAGTACACCTGTGTGACTAGTGTTCTCTCGTAAAGTCAACCTATGTTACGGCTGTTCTCTAGTTCAGTCAACCTGTGTTACAGCTGTTCTCACGTAAAATCAACCTATATTACAGCTGTTCTCCAATACTATTGTCGTGTTACAGCTGTTTTCTAGTACAGTTAACTTACATTAAGCTGTTCACTAATCATGATGTCGTGTTACAGCTATTCCCTAATACAATCAACGTACGTTACAGCTGTTCCCTAATACAATCAACGTACGTTACAGCTGTTCTCTAAAACTACTGTCGTTTACAAATGTTTTCTAACAGTCATTCTATCTTCCAAATGGTCTCTAGTACACTCAAACTGTTACTGCCGTTCTCTAATAAAGAAGTCGTGTTATAACGGTTCAGTTCTCTAGTATAGTTACCCTTACTTGCAGCTGTTCTCTGTTGTTGGTGTTTTGTTACAGTTGTTCTCTACGACATTGAAACCAGAGTGCATCACGACCTCAGTGATTTAGTGGTTACCACTGCCGACCGTAACGCATTCACGGGCCGCCTCGGGGTCGAGCGCATGGGTTCGAATCCTGGTTGAGGCAGTCGGCCCACAGTCAACCCAGCTGTTCATCCCCCCCCCATCCCCTAGGGATTGGTCGATAAATTGGATACTTGGGTTAGGATATATATATATATATATATATATATATATATATATATATATATATATATATATATATATATCGTGATTAGGATATTCAGTTGCCCGTTCTGTCTCAGCTAAAAAAATAAAAAGTGAGCACAACTTCCCTTAGGACGAAATTCTCTAATTTCTACAGGCAGGAAACACCCGTAGTGGACATGTTTACGAGGGAGATCAGATAAGGAGACATGCGTATCTTGGACCCCCCTCCCGCCACAGGTCACACATGCCACCTCCCCCCCTCGGCAATGACGTCACTAGATAACCACCACTCTCCCCCTGATTATCCCCCACCCCCTTCCCCTTCCCCCGGGGCTGGTATCTGCCCCATCGGTCAGGTAGCCTCGTCGTAACCCCCAAGGGGGTTCGGGCCACTGATCTGAAACCCCACAATAGACGAGGAGGTTGCAAAAGTCGGTCCCGGGCTTCGCCATGGATTCTCCAGCACCCCTGTGACCTGACCCACACCCGCCTTGATCCGTACAGTTATACGTTCAGTGTCTCTCGTTACGCGTAAGGTCCTTGCCTGCGCCATAACATATGCTCCGGCGTACATAAAGTGATCGCACGAAGTAACTACGACTTCGTTATATCATCTAACGGTTCGGGAGCGTCAGATGATATAACACCCTGCAGGGTCACGACCCGAGGAAACGCCTCCTCACGCGCACAAGACCTGACTACACTCGTCCAAGACAAGCACACCCGAGCGAATATGAGACATGATCAGTACGTTAACGGAGGTCAAGACACGGATGCCAGACACTACCTTTACAACGGGTGGACCTGTATAAAACGAGTGTGTGTGGTTACTGTCGACTGTGTTACGGAGAGGTGACCCTCGAGTTGCCCCATGTCTTTATATATCTATTCACTTAATCATCAGTAAACCAGGACCTCTTTCTAAGGGCTCCTGCAGCCCAAGACTGCGCTACTTCCAGCAGCAACGAAAAGCAGACTCCTTTAGAGTGAGCAGCTCTTTCACGAGACTGTACTCCCAATGGCGCAACCCCGCCAAAGGTGACTTTTCACTCGTGGTGCAACCTGGAACTGACAGAGTCCGGTAGCACCTGCCCCGCCTCTTAACCCTGTGTGTGTGTGTGTGTGTGTGTGTGTGTGTGTTCCACCTGACCCACGCACCCAGCGTGCTGGGGAAGGTCATTTTCTTTTTTCTTTTAAGACTTGGCTCGTCCCACGTCCATGCCTCAGCCCGCGTTAGGTTAAGGTTAGTCGTCCTGACCGCCACCAGGAGGGGTGTGGTCGGCGGCCGGACCGACCGCGCTGACCACCACACCACGGAAGCTGTCAGGACACCGAGGCAAAAAAAGCGACGCCCCCTGGCGTGTTGCTGACAGGTCGCCACCTGCCCAGACACGTGCACACTGAAACCTCGCATACCACCAGCCACTGACGTCAAGATAAGGGGGAGGGGGAGGGGGAGGAGGGGAAGGGGAAGGGGAGGCGGATAATCTCGACATCAACACACACATGAGAGATAACGGCGCGATAAGGGCAGGAAGGTGGTGGGGGCGGGCAACACTTGAGGCAAGTGACACGGTACCCCACGAACTGACCAACCCAGAGGTACTCACGCGCTCTTCCCACCCACACCCACACCCAGGGACGCGACGCCATCCAGCCTATGCCCAGCGACCTCAAAGCTCCCAAACCTCGTGACCCCATCCCTTCCCATACCTGTAGTGACGCCTCTACAGCCACCTCAGGTGTGTTGCACTGCATGTGTGTTACGGGGAGAGACTTGTACACTCGCGTTGCCCCGTCTCTCAATCATAGTTATGTAACATGTCTACTCCTATGCGCATATATATATATATATATATATATATATATATATATATATATATATACACCAGCCTATGCCAGTGTGTGTGTTTGTGTCTGCACTCGACGAAGAAATGAGTTTAACACGCGAGGGTTCCTCATTTCTTGAGCATTCTCTACTATCTCACAATTTCTTGAATCTATCTACCCTGTCTGCATTAACCATGTCCTCAGCCATTCTATTCCATTCGTCCACCACCCTTACACGATAAGAGTATTTCTTAAAATCTTCTTTAAGTTTCCTGTTCAATATCATGTTATGTCCTCTGGTTGTTCTGTCCTTTACATCTCTCGGAGAACAGTTCGCTGTCTACGTCATCAACCCGTATCAAAAATCTATGAGTAGTGATCGGCTCACCCCTCACTCCTCTCTCTTTCAAGGTGGGTATATCGAAGGCCTCAAGCCTTTCCCTGTCAGTCAGCTCTCCTAATGTTGGTACCATCTTTGGACCTTCAGTATCAGCTCCCTCTGCGTCTTTATGTGTGCTGACCAAACCTGAGAAGAATATTCTAGTTTTGGCATTAAGTAGTATGCAAACAGCTTTCTTTACATTTTCTTATCCATTCACTTTACTCCAATTCAAATATCCGCAAACAGATAGTTGGTCTCCTCAACTATTCTCCTGAGGCTTTTCACTATTTTGTATTCACTTGGGATTAACTATGTATCGGACCAACTTCGGAGTCTGCCAAGGTCCCATTGTAAGATGATGCAATCCCCAACGCTCTGCATCATCTGTACACATATCTAAGCAGGAGTTCATAAGTTGTGGCAAGCGATTCACGTATACGTACAAAGAAAGTAATGGTTTCAGAACAAAGCCCTGGGGTACTCCGCTGACGACCTCAACCTATTCTGAGAGGGCTTCTATGACATGCATCCTCTCATGCTTTCCATTATGATAATCCTGAATCCGGGGAATGAGTCTCCCCCTATATTTCTGACAAGTAATCCAGCTTCTTCACCAGACTCCTATGGTGTACAATATCAAACTCTTTCTGACAGTCCAAGTACAAACAATCCACTTAGCCTTTCCATTTTCCTAATGCAGAGCGCATTCTCTCGTAGAAACCCAAGAGGTTCTCTATAAATGACCTCATTTTCCTATAACGGCGCTGTATCTCAATTAAGTCATTTCTCCTTAGTCAAAATTCATCATTTTGCTTTCTGATCATCTTTTCCAGTACCTTTCAGACCCATACGTATACGTCAGGGAGACTGATAAATATGTCAGTGCTTCTTCCTGGTCTTCCTTCTAATATCCTGGTGTGACGTCTGCCCTTCCACTCCCTAGACACTGTGCCTTGCTCCATATACACCACCACTTCACGGGTTGTGTCCAGCGTAACTGCACACATCCCTAGCGCGTTATGGTTACATTCCATCAGAACCATGGGCCTTGTATGGGTCAAGACCTTTCAGTCCTCTATCATTGTCACTTCTAAATATCTCACTGTTGTTCACGCCTTCTCCCTAGCCAATCTCACTAGCGTTGGGGGGCCAAAGTGTCTTCCACTGTGGAAACATTTTAGAACTCGTCCGTCAGTTCCTCACACATACTTACATCATCCTCTACAATTTTCACCTCTGACTCCCTCTGACTGAGGAGCTGCTCCTAAACTGACAATATCTATTCCTCAGGAATTTATGGAAAAGTTTTTGATTTCCTCTGTGTGTGTGTGTGTGTGTGTGTGTGTGTGTGTGTGTGTGTGTGTGAAAGTACGAAAGTTACAAAAAAATAAATTTCTCTTCATCCTGGGCAATTTAAAGAAACAAATATATATGCAAAATAATTCTTTAATAACTTTCGGTTGCAAATCCAATTACAATGCAAAAGAACCTCGATGGAGCGGGTCAAGGACGACTGGACGCAGCGCGCAGCTGCTTCTGACCCACAACCACAACGCCAGGGCTGGACTCCCAGATCCCTGTCTCAACCAGGGCTGGACCCCCAGAGCGGTACGCCAACAGGTCGCCACTCCCTGTCTGGCGATGTACCTCGCTCCGTTCTGGAGACGCGCCCCTGAGACACCCGCAACCTGGCTAATGCCAGACACAGACAGTCAGACAGACTGGAAGATGACTGATGCCAGACACAGACACATGGACGAATTGCTAGCTAATTAAATGCCCGACAATGACAGGGAGACAATATAGGGCGCGCAGGATAAGGACAGTTGCACAGGAAGGTACTGAAAATGAACCTGTTTTTTCTTATTTTTTTTATGTTAACTGAGACGGCACGGGCAGCTACGGCCCTAATCAAGGCCATCCCATTAACGCTATATATATAT
>JAYMFT010388439.1:0-19904 GCA_038088735.1 Panulirus argus | reverse complement strand
TGTGTTTCTGGTAGCTCAGTGTGGATTGGTACACTGATAACAGCGTGTTACAGAACGAAAGAGAGAGAGAGAGAGAGAGAGAGATGCTATTCGTGATAGCCGAAAGATAGCTGCGTCCCTAAAAGAAAAAAAAAATATGCTTAAAGGGAAGAAAAAATCTTGTGAAAATTTTCTCATAAAGAAGAGTTCATTCATACGTAAACTCATTTGCACTGATAAGAGTCGCTATTAACGCCCCAGGTAATATCGAAAGAATATTCACGGAAACGGAAATACCGTCAGCTGTTTGGTCATACTAAGCGAATCCCGATAAGCAACAGAGTTCGAAACTGATGATAACGAAGCTCCAGATAGTTCGAGCCAAGTTAGTGAGTCAAGTCTAGATATGTGCTGACATCGTACGTGTATGAACATTCAGTAGGGTAAGGGAGAGGTTTTAGTTGAGAGAGAGAGAGAGAGAGAGAGAGAGAGAGAGAAGACTAGGTCACCCTTTCGATATAAACACTGGGGAAATTGCCAAGAAAATATGTTTCGTTATGCCTAAAGAAATGTGCTGCGTATGCCGTCTTAGACTACCTCAGAGTCAAGACATTGCAGACAAATCCGACTCGAATCCAGATGAATCATATGATGGTTCATGGTAACCCACTGGATCATTCTGGAACCGACTGCCACTTTATTATGTTCACGTCGTGGTACTAAACTGGCTGGCATAGAAAACGATCGAATGTGCTAACCTAAGCCTATGTATATAAAGTCGACATGTGGGTGGAGCCTGTATGCTACGTCATTAGCCTCAGACCAAAGAAAACGTGCTGGTACAGGGCTAACGAAAACGTAGGGTTCAGTGCCGCCTGACGTCACATGTAGGCCTGCGCGGCCGGGTCCGATTTTTTGGAGTCAAAGTGGGTCGGTCGACTTGCAATATATATAGGCTTAGGTGATAGCTGCACTGTGGCACTAACCTAAATACATGTGGTAGCTTAAACGTCAAAATAATAATTAACTTCTTTTGAAGGCTCGCGTCTTTCATATGTATAAAATATACTCCCATCGTGGCCAGAGTCTTGTAAAGACGTTCTCAGAGCACTCTGAGTCGTCTCTCCTAAAGACATGAAGATCTCCGGCTGTACGAGACTTTACAACAGTGCACCGATGGCAGCGATGTAACAGGAGATGAGGAGACGCACTGCCAGACATCACTGCGGAACTGCTTTGTTTAACAAGGACTGGAAAAAGCCAGAGAACCACCAGCAATCCAGCTGAGATTATTTGGTGCCAGCTAGCCTGAAGCGGGGAGGCACGACACCTGATTATTTCGAATAAAGTGATTCGAACTCATTATATCCGAAGCCTAATTTGCTCCGACATACATTTCGTTATTCTGAATTTAATAAGGCGCCTATAGTGCAAGTCGCCCAATTCGCAGCAGATATATATACACACAGAAAGTCACCAAGTTTTCATCATTTAGACGCTTATGAACTGGCTGAGAAATTCAGAAGAGTGAAAAGATGCTCATGTGATGGAAAGCTTCAAGATCCCATAGTAACCTAACGAGGGAGAGTCAACAGTACATTTTGCTGCATGTTTGGCAGACAGAGAAAGAGGTAAACATTTCTAAATATTATAGTCTCAGGGAATAGTCAAGGTATAAATGCATGTGACCAGGAGGCCCAGAATGGTATAGAAAAGAATCAGATGCTGAAGAAGAAAAAAGATTTACTCTAGTGGAACAAAACAACGATGAGGTTGTACGAAAGACGACATTGCTGGGTCACACTGTGGATCGTCCCATCAGCGTGTTGGAGAAATGAACCTAATGTGTAGCTGGAGGAGAGGAGGACTGTTAGAGGGCCAACATCCCCAACAAGGAGGTGATTTAGCACTGGGTAAAAGAGATGTCATAGAGAGTGAAGGCAGGACACTGGGGAATATTTCAAACATCGTTTGTAAGTTTAAAACCGATGATGCTGTTACTGGTTCTGGGTGCTTGAGAGTCTAACGCACCTTACGCAAGGGAGAGAGAGGGAGAGAGTTGTGGGGATTAGCCCCCAGCTACACGCGGCAGGACACTATGAGAAACGTGGCCAGTGTGATGATGTTGTTAAGGGCTGCATAACCCAACTGCTCGAGTGACCATAATATCTGAAATCAAAACTTTCCAAACGAAGCTTCTAAGAAAGAGAGGGAGTGAGTTCTCAAGAGACAGTAGTTCATCCCTCCTTCACAGCCTCGAATCTCGTCCTGGGTCGAAACATGCCAGCAGCAGCAGCAGCTTGTGATCCAACGACACACAGTTACCATCCAACCTCTCCCAGTAAAGAAGAAGCAGATGTAAGTTCACTAAACTTCCACCTTATGAAATGAATGAAGCTTCACGAACCGGTACGCTGACTCGCTTGGAAATCTGACGAAACATATGACAAACGTTGTGGCGAAGTGCAACGAGAAATTAACGCAGTTGTATGTGAAAAGATTTCGTCACCTGAAAGCAACAGGGAGACTGCCAGACAGCATATAGAAGACATTACAACCATTACACTAGGAGACTAACGCCATCATAAAGCAGAGCACATCTGCTTCGGATCCCTTGAGTGAAGATAGGTCGGCATCGGTTAAGTTCGATTGGGCTTAGATTGCATTAAGTTATGCGAGGCTATGTTATTTGCTTAAGCTTAGATTAAGTTAGGTTGGGGGGCTGGGTTATTATCTAGATTAGGTTAGGTTAGGTTGAGCGTAAGGTAGACTGGGAAGGGGGTAGACTAGGTTGAGTTGGGTTAAGTATGAAACAGGTAGACACTGTTCCTCTGGTTTCACTATATCCCAGATCAGTTCATGAAGCGCATCTAAGCATGGCGGAGAACTATTTCCTCCGTTGCTTCCAAGAAGGGGGAGGCGGAGAGCTATGTCCTCCGTTGCTTCCAAGGAGGGGGAGGCGGGGAGCTATGTCCTCCATTGCTTCCAAGGAGGGGGAGGCGGGGAGCTATGTCCTCCGTTGCTTCCTGGAATTAATTTCCCTCATAAACAGCAACAACTCCGAACAAGAGCGATATATCTCCAGCCTCTGGGCGCATCGCCTGGTCGTATAGGCCCTTCTTCCTCCAGCTTTGTCTCTAGCGGAAATATACTGAGGTTTAACTTAACAATTTATATACAATACATAAAGTAAGATATATAAAGTTTTTGAAATGGTATTGTTTGTGAAATATGTAGCCTCTAGTATTGTTATCTACTCTAAATGCAGCATAAGCAACTATTAGTTAAAAGGTATTACACTATTTACTTTCCGTAGAAAGTGTTAAAGAAAAAGTTTCTAAGTCAGTTTGATAATGTCAAAGGTGGGTTCTTCTTAGAGAGATGCAAAGACAGAGCAATCAGAGGCTCTGGCATAAATTAAGACGGACATCTGTAGTATAAGAGTTGTGGATTAAAGGAACAGAATGCATGGTGAAATTGTGAGGGTGGACAGCATATTAACAAAAGTTTAAAAAGTCTTATGATAACAGAATATTCACGAGATGGAGACCTACAAGTGTAGAAACCTTTGCCGTGCAGTAGAAATACAGGAAACATCGTTGGACGGCCCCATTCAAGGAGTATAAATATTAGGAAAATGTACAAGATACACACTTAGGGACAAACGATCCACTACACCTATAAACATGCTTATGAAATTCCTAAGCCATCCAAACTCCTCTGTTCCATCATCAGTACTTCTTTCATGTCCCTGGTGACTAAAGGAGACCTTGTCTTCACATTACCGAGGTCTACAAGACCACAATCTCTCTGCGGGTTGCGACACACTGGCATGAAACCGATGCCCAGCTTACTTCGTGAAAGTTTCGTGTTTAACTTGGCTGCAAACGTCAGAAATCTCCAACGGTTGGTGAGGGGAAGACGTCCTCCACCACTCACCATATCGTCAGCAATCCAGGCCTCATAAGAGTGGTGATTTTGAGAGACGCACAACCTCTGTTGCTCTCACCTTCGGTGATATACTCAACCATAGCATAAGCATCAGCAAAGCTATAGCAATGGGTCGTGAAAGAACTCTTATGCCATTACTTGCTTCGCCTGGTCTCCTGCACCACACAGAGATCGGAACCTCGGGCTTTCTCATCCTTACAAATGATACCCAGATGATTGTACCTGTTCGCTGGAGGTACGTCGAGGATCCACCATTAGTGCCAGCTTTGACAATAGCTTCTCCGACTCCATCTCCCTCTAGACCACCTTTAACAGACCCCCAGAATTGAACTGCCAACAGACAATTTATCATCAACCGAATCATGACCGAAGTTGGTCACATAAACTTTTTCTCCAGCGATCGTTTCTACCGTCATCGTAGACCCAAGAACACTAGGTCCAACTCTCAGCGTCTGAACTCAGAATTCTTGATTTTTTCCTATTTCTCACAATCATCAAGGCCTTCCCAACCTGGTGTTCTCTCTCTGCACCACACAGGTGACAGTAGGAAAGGTGCAGAAAATTTCATTTGCGATCATCCTTGGTCCCTCTTACAGTACATCACCTGTCAAGAGGCACTCCAGCTACTGTACATTTCTCGCCACATTCACCTCCTGTCACTTAAGCTCCATCGTCCCCGAGACTTGAACACCATCCAACCAGGCATAGCACACCCACGTGAGACTACCACCTCCTTACATGATCGAGTTACAATCCACAGGGGTTGCATTCACTAAAGCTTTCGAGACCAGAGCCCCTCCACAGTCTTGGAGATCAGAACCCCGACAAATTAAGAAAATACAGATCCGCATAATCTACCCGACCAAACATCACCTACAATCGACGGAACCAGAGTTGCCTGTTCAACCTTCAGGGGTACTAATTGCAAAGATAACCAGTGTCTTTAGAGTAAATCAGTGATTTCTGTCATTAGTAAATATTTCTTGTATGATAAATGAACCTATTGCCCTCGTCTCTTCTTTTTTTTTCTTCTTCTTTTTTAAGAATCAAGCACAACTGCTGGAGGCTATTGTAGTTGATAGGAAACTTAATCATTTTTTCTTCCGTTCACAGTTTTCTACAAGATTTCCATGGCAGTATGATCCTCACATGCAGCTTGCTGTTACCCTCCATCTTTATTCTCCACCGGTAGTTGAGCCGCAGGGAGAGGTGGGTGGTGAGGTGCAATCTGCTTTACTGTCTCGTTCCCAACCACACTCTAGACAAACACACAGATAGCCTCGTCATGGACCAACAGGTCTCCCATTATCTGTCCTTCCCATGTACTCCTACGCCACTTCCCTCATCGTCAACATTTCCCTACTCACCGCTTCGCCACTACTCCCCACTACTCACCCACTACTCCCCCACTACTCCTCTCTGGGTGGCGAGCAGACCACCTGACAATACCCACTCACGTTGGCCTCACAATCAATACCAGAACACGCACCACCACGCCCCACGCCCCTCACTCATTCTCTCTACCTGTTTAAACCTACCCCCTAGCTGCTGAACCCGTTAGATGTCTACACTTCTTAACTCCTTAGCTGTTTCCCTAGCTTGAACTCGCTTGCTGTCTCCACTGACGAAATCGTTAGCTGCGTTAGCTATCTCTCTAGCTAAATTTCGTTAGTTGTTTTCGCTGTCGGAATCGTTAGCTGTCTCAGCTGTCTGCTTAGATGAGTTTGTTTATTGTTTTCACTAACGATGACGTTAGCTGTGACCAATGGTGACCTCGTCAGCTGTCACCACTGGGGACCTTAGCTGTTTCCACTGATGACCCCCTACCACTTGGGAACTCTTTAACTCTCTACACTGGTGTTTACGTAACAAGGATGAACTCGTTAAGCTCTTGTAGAGATCGTTAACTGTGTACATAAGTAAACTCGTTTGACACCCTAAGCAGTTAATCTTTATCTGCTGTTCCCATCGACACATTCAGTATCTTTGCCCACTGGCAAACAATCTGACAGTGTTTAGTGGTTAAGTAGTTAGCTACATGCTCTGTTGAACCTATAAGACATCAGTTGATGATAAAGTAAAATGTCTTACACTTTAGATTATACGTTTGTTGTCTGTCCAAATAGATATGTTAGCCGTTCCCACTGCGGAGTAGATTTCCTGCCTTGAGAAGTGAATGCATTATAAAAGAAAGGAATTCTCTCTCCCCACTGGCGTAAATGATGCATACGTTAACCAAGACCGTTGATGAATGAGTTATGCATAAGTTATGCCAAATAACTGATGCATCCAGTATACCCACTGATAGCTACGTTAGCTGTCTGAACTGATGAACGCCACAATTACCTTTAGTGATGTTCAAGTTGGCTACTTTCGCTAGTGGCTAACTTCACTTCCAGCCTCTTTTTACCAAAAATGAATACGATTGTTATATCCACCGGTTAATACTTTATTCGTCTTTACTACCGAACTCGATAGTTTTTTCAAGTGGTGAATAAGTTTGTTCTCCTCACATAATACCCTCCAACAGCCAGGATTCGAACCTAGGACCTTTCGCATGGTATTCGAGAACGCTAACTGCTAGGCGCTATGATCGCCCCTAATAGGGAAATGGCTATTGGAAAACACGTAGTCGAATACCCTTCGTCTCACATCCATGAGCAACGGGGTCTACATCGGTAAAGTTCCATCAGTAAGTCCAAACTAAAACTGAGGAAGAAGATGACTGAGTCAGCGTAGCTGGACAATTTAACAGCGAACACGAGTCGGACTCTGGTGCCAAGGGACCTCGTGTACACCGACTCACTGGTGCCAAGGGAACTCGTGTACCCGACATGCTGGTGCCAAGGGAACTCGTGCACACCGGCAAGCTTAACTAAAACTGGAGAAGAAAAGTCTCATCAGGAGTCCCTCCAGGTCAGACCAGATGCAGTGGTGAGAACGTGGGTGATTATAAGGATTTTCATCAAACGATCATTCACCCGGTACCCATCCAACCCAGTCGTAAAATATGGGGGTACTGGGTGTCTATGGATGGCCATACACACACACACACACACACACACGCACACACACACATGACAGGCCTAAAGCTTCCTTCCCCAGCTCCTGTTGCTGTCCCCTGGTAAGCTTAGAGAGAGAGAGGGGCGCGCGTGACGTAGGGCGATGTAAAAGTACCGACCACAATATCCTGCAGTAGCTGTCAGCGGCGGCCCCTCTCTCTCTCTCTCTCTTTCTCTCTCTCTCTCTCTCTCAGAGGAATCAACGGGGAATAACACATGGCCTAGAAGGGCCGGGGCCGGTGGTCGGAATTAGCGCCTCGTTGTGGGATGCTTTAAGCCGCAAGGGGTCCAATTACCACCACAGCCGCTGCTGCCGTCCGGGTGTAAGGCTTGAGTTGTTTTTTCCTGGGTGTGTGAGGCAGCGGAACATCACATTGATTGCTGCGTATACGGACGGCGTAACTACTGGGCCATGTGGCGATGATGAGGGAGCCTTGTCACCCTACAGCACAAACCTCTAATACCCTGCCGCCACTACCCTGTCACCGCCTGACCACGCCTTTGAAACGCCGATGCACTCTGCCAACACACGGACACACCTTACCCAACGCTTTATCGGCCGTTTCCTCCACTCCCAATTCTGTGACGTCGAGTCCGGGTTCTCGTTTTGGATAGAAGGATAAAAGTATTCAGCGTCATTCCTTTTAGACAAGCTGATTAGATGTTTTGTGTCTGTATAAATATATATTTGTGACTGCCCATTTGTACTGTACGGGGAGGTAGTATCACACTCGTGAGGCCTCATCTCGTGTGTGTGTCTGTCTGTGTCTGTGTGTCTGTGTGCGTCTGTCTGTCTGTGTGTCTGTGTATCTGTGTGTACGTGTGTTTTAACGGACAGACAAAAATTGAAATTTACGGTTGGGTAGTCGTCAGAGTCCAAAGGATTTTGAATATACGAGACCATACGCGTTCATGATATTTGTGTTGTGTGTTTCAATGAGTGAAGGTTCGGGACTGTGGTTTGATAGCTTCATAGCAAGAGAGAGCCACTGAAGCAAATAATATACAGAAAGACACGAGACACAAAATCTAGAATGCATGGCTACAGTGACTTTACTGAGAAACGTATGACTATGATACAAATTTGGTTTACACAAAACAGCTTCTTGGACAAAGAGTTACAAAGCATCGGTAAACTGAATAAACAAATGTGTTTGGTCGACGCCCTCCACAACACTGCAAAGATATGCAAAAAAAAATAGGATGAAAATACACACGAACAAGCCGGACCACATACACACACACACAAAAAAAAAAAAAGCCCTGGAAAATCTGAGAAAAAAAGTATAGCTTGTGGCCGATCGCCCGACTGTTTTAGGCTTTTACATATTGTGTTGTGCTAAGGTACCGACCACACATTAGCTGGACACGGCCCTGTAGGCACAAAGCCTTTCAAGGGGACGGCTACGCCTGGGGTCGAAGAGAATAAATGAGTTATACCCGCAAGAGGACACATGATGGTGAAATATTGGACAGTTGAGGATACATCTCTCTCTCTCTCTCTCTCTCTCTCTCTCTCTCTCTCTCTCTCTCTCTCTCTCTCTCTCTCTCTCTCACGCACGTTACTGCTCACTCAGTGCAAGAACGGCACACCGAAAAGTCTGCTCACAGGACATCCGCAATGAGGTGAGTTTTCTGTGATAATGTTCACATAAATTCATGGATTGGGTTGGGCTACTCGTCACTGCACAGCGAAAAGATATCCAGCCGTACATGGACACATGTCTTCTTTTTCTAACTGTGATGAGTACTTAATGTGGACATAGTAGCTGTGTCTGAGGGCGTAGCTGTGTGTTGACCTACGCCATATGTGTACTGTACGTGAAAGGGACACTTAACGTTGAAAGCAGGAGGGGTAAGCCTTGCTTATTGTTTGTCCTAAGGTACTTTGGCCTCGGTAATTTGGGCATATGGTATTTCTATAGGTTCATTGATGTGATGCATGCTATGTGTTCACTGGATTGAGACCCTGTACTTGCTACGCGTGTCCCTGCTTTTTGTGTGTTTATCATACAATTTTCTAACATTTTTAGCGAGACACTGTATGGTCTAATGGCAAATCTTTTAGCGTTTGTGTATAATGTATACAACGTTGCTCTTCACTAAAACGATTGCTGACGATCTAAATGTTGTCTATTATACCGTACTTGCTCTATTATTATTATGACTAAGATACACAGGAAAACCTCTTCTTTTCCGTAAGATCCTGAATGACAGAGTACAGCACTACATTCAGCGTTACACAGCTTTTATGTATCCTTGCTTTGGATAACAGAATGACCATTCAGAAGCATAGATTCGACAGAGCCAGATATATGATCCTTCAGATGTGAGAATTTACCCAAAACTTTGATACAGCGAGCAGTATTTACAACACCAGTTTACATTTATTGAATAGGGTATTTATTGAAAAAGATTATTGTTTACAGGGAATGTTATAGGAATACGAGTTGTAAAGGAAATTTACGTTTTGCTGAGTCCCAGAACCCAGAATTGATATAGCCTACTTTGCGCTTCTATAGCAGGAACTTCTCTCGTGACAGACCATGTTAGCAAAAGGGAGGGGTTCGAATCCTTAGTTCTCTTGGCTAACAGCCATTCTCTAGGTCGAAAGGCTCCTCTTAATGTTCCATCTTTGCCTCATCCACTTACAAAACAGAGACAGAAATAGACAGATTTGTGTTCAGAGCAGACGACCTTTACGTAAACAAGCCAACGTACCCTCTGTTGTCTCTTTTCCATTTGCTCCCATGTTCTCCCGTGTCATTCTTGCCACTGCAGACGTGGCTATTCCGAAACTATGTACTCGTACTTCTGGCCCTGTGGGTGAACTTTAGATCTCTAAAACTCTTTTGTTCTCCATTTGCGTGCTGATACTTCCTAGAGCGTTATACCTCCTTTAATAGTTATCCAACTGTTTAATGATCTTATGGTAGTACTTACATCCAACAGGTAGGCTATATCTCGTTCATAAGCTGTGACAAAGAGATCTATTCTCCACTGTTCTACTTCCAATGCAGAGGCCTCCTGCTCTCGTCAGCAAACTGCCTGGACTTCTACACGGAATACACCACCAGCTGAGAAACCACACGTGTGGAAACCGTCTGTCTTGGACATCCAGAAGACAAATTCGCGGAACCACACAACGTCAGGTGCCCGTGTCCCTCCCTCTAGAGCGCTCATAAATATATCCTTGGTTTCTGGCCATCCTGATCCGAACCGAAGGAACACGACCGTCTGAAGCGTCTACAGAACTAAATCAACATCCTTTCTCGTCACTGTTCGCGTGAAAACGATCGAGCGCAGTGATGCATTACTATATTCAGTGAAAATGCTACACCCGTAAGCCCTGTGTATTTTCCCATTTCAACTGTGATTATCAAGACGGCCTTCAGACTTAGCCACTATTACAACCTCTTGAGATGCATGAAGTCATTCACCCCCCTCGAATGAAGTTAGGGCCTCGTCTCGTCCTCGTCAGCTGGCTCTCCTGCCGTGTCCTGGGGCCATCATACATCAGGATAAGGGTCAGTATAACCTTGCAAGGATGGCCTGCTCGGGCACCATGGTGAAGGAATACCCGTCACCTTAGGGGAGCCATAGGCGATCTGATGACACTGATAGGGTGACCTAAGGAGCCATGGCAGGCCTTGCGAGACACTGAACGGGAGAGATTGGGGTGGGTGGGGCTGTGCGAAGACCCCTGTGGATACCAAAGTGGTCTCTGCGAGACAGCTTACCAGTGTACAAACTACAAAAGCGTAGAAGAATGGAAGATACAAGTCTCCTCTCTCTCTCTCTCTCTCTCTCTCTCTCTCTCTCTCTCTCTGGTCTTAAACGAGGTGGTTCTAACGATGATGTAGCCTCAAAATCGTTCTCCGCAACACCATTACCATCTAGTGTGTCTTACTTCAAGATAACGAGGATGAGTATACGCGTCCAGGAGACTTCGCCTCCCGTAGGTCTCCATCCGTCCATCCATCGTTCTCCTCCTGCTTGACCCGACGGAGACGACGTAAGACGTTACTACGTGTTTGCCTTTTCGGCGACAGCAAATCTTGGGTCCGCCAGCGAAACGTGCTCTGCGACGCTTCTAGTGGTATTAACTCCTCCAGCTTGCGCGGGAATAGGATGGCATACGACGCAATACGATCGTGTGATATTTGACGTGAAATATAGATATAAAATGAAATACAAACACACACACACACACACACACACACACACACACTCAAACACACACACACACTGCAGTATCCTCTTCTCTTAAGAGAATAATAGCCCTGATACACTGAATAGCCCACAGGCCGTACCGACAGAATATCGAATTATCACAACGAGAAGTAAAGCCATTGTTGGCTGATGACCACATAAAGGGCACAGTAATCAACACTTCTAATTACTCGCAACATCAGCGGAGAATTAGTGAAGACCGACTGAAAGGGAATTGTATAGAATTTCGGTTTACTTCGTTTGTTATACAGTGTTGAATACCATGAACTATCCCGTTGAAAACAGAATACAATCGTGTTCTGGTCCCCCGGCTGTATTTGCAGGCATAGACTTATTTTCAGTACTGTAAATTCAGGCCTCTGTATTGTACGGAAATAATAACCTACCAGCGTGTTATGTATAAAGAATTTCTGAAGAGTACAAATGAGGGAGAAATGTTCATATCATTCACGAATGTCCATACTCGGTGCCTGGTATATACTTAGTCTCTCGGAAGGTGTGAATTTGCAGAACTTCTTTTGCATAATTTTTTAATTATCTCGAAGCGGATTACCTTCCACCAGTAAGATCTGCTGCTCAGACAATCCACGCTCCAGGGTACTAGAGCTTTGTCCAGGTAATTTAGTGTATAACTAACTAAGATAACGCCAGATACTGAAATCTATACTCAAGGATTTAGATGTATAGTTGGGAAACTAGTTAAGACTTGCTCAGTAACCGTATTTACACAGGCGCACACACACACACACATACACACACACACACACACACATAAACACACACACACACACACACACACACACACACACATAAACACGCACACACACACACACACACACACACATATATACACACATTATGCTTCGTCGCTGTTTATCACTTACTGAGGTAGCGCCAAGAACGGACGAAGAAGCGGCACTCGTTTGTTCCTATTTTCTCTCTAATTCTTACATAATCCACAGAAACCAAAGACCCTTATCCAATGCAGAAGCCTCACAGACCTTTTCGTGGTTTTTCCTGATCATTTCATAAGCCTTAGTTCAGCCCATTGGGTACCATATCACCATAATGCTCTCTTTACCATGAACGTTTCACACATTCGTCCATGTTCAGACCCGAATACTCAAAGCGTCTTTCACTCAATCCGTCAATTTCGTCCTAAGTGCCTTCCGCCCTCTTCCTTAACCTCCACTTCTGATGCATGTATCTTCTATGTCAGTCTCTCTTCACTCATCATCCCCATATGTCCAAACCATTTCAGACCCAATTTGCTCAGCGAGTGACGCTAACTACCACACTTCTATTTCACAGTGTCATTCCTTTCTCGATCAACCTTCCTCTTAACACACAAAGTCTTCTGGCATTTTATTTCGAACACATCCGCGTTCTTCAGTACTTCTGAATTTAGGGTCCACGATTTACTTCCATGCAGCGCCCTTGAGACTACTATATTCTCAAACATACCCATCTTTGCCCTCACAGACACTGACTTCTCTCTCTCCACACACTCTCTAACTCTCTGAAGACCTTTGCTCCCCCTCACTTAGCCTCTGGCTAACTCCAGCTCATATAGTCCCATTCGATGCCATGTCCACTTCCAAATATCTTGAACACTCCGCGTCCTCCAGATTCTCTATATTCATACTCCACATTAATGCTCAAAATCCTCCGCTTACACCGTCTTCCAAAATTCAGACACCAGCGTTTGCAGTTTCTCACTCGAGTCTGCCACTTGCGCCGTGTCATCCTCAAACAGTAACTGTTCCACCGACTAAGCCTCGCTCCTACTTACTTCAAAGCCCTCGCATTTACTTCCTTCACTACCCCATCTATCACGCAAAATGTAGGAAGACTCGGAGTTCTTGAGTCTCGCGGTTCAGGGTAAGAAACACGCATCACAGCAGCCTATCCTTGAGTAGCCAACGGCCATTCAGTCATCATCATGTGGTGCACAGGCCTGCTGAGTATTAGGTGATCTAGCTAATGGCGAAGGCACACAAGCAACAAGTTCTGAGGAACAAAAACCAAGGCAGTATTTATAGATGAGCGAAAGAGAACGCGCATTGCCTCGCAAGGCAAATAGGTTAAGCAGCTTTGAGAATACAATATGAGAGTTCATATGTCGGATGGCTTTAGACTCCTACAAGTAAGCTTGCATTGCCGAAACCTTCCTCGATGTGAAACCAGTTCTTTACACCAAAGCGACTCAATCCTTTGTACATTAGGATCAACTGTTCAGAAGAAAAGAAGCTTCATTTGAAAGGGTCTTAATAGTTCTTTTTTTATGGGCAAACTAATCAATTTGAGCAACGTCGAACTTCCAAGATAAGTTGGATGTTACGGGAACACCAAGTATATTCATCCTGTTGAGTAGTGGAATCACAGAGCCCGTAAAGCGAGATGGGCAAGTTATGAAGGAGTTTTGGAAAGAAAAATAGAAAGAAAATGAGTTTCTAAGGTGTTGAATTAAACTAGGTTACGTCTGGGCCACTGGGAAATCTCGTCCAAATCGGAGTTTTTAGAAAAAAAGATATAACAACACAACGAAGCCAGAGAAGATGGTACGGATTTGAAAGAAGTGGAGGAATGAAGTGTTAAGGCGTTGACGTGTTAGTTCATCTGGTTATTTTTTAAGAAAGGAAATTATATTTATATAAATATATATATATATATATATATATATATATATATATATATATATATATATATATATACTAAATTATTACATTACGTAGAACAAAATTAGGACTTTTTTCCTCCATCATTTCCGACAAAAGAGAAGGATAATGTCGCCAACTAAGGGATGGACATTACTTAGTGGTAACACTGGATCCTGCAGGGCTAGGCTTGACCTCCAGCGTCGCGCACGTAACTGCATAAAGCCGGACCTTGTTCGGAAGGTATACAAAGAGATTCACCCGGGTAGGAAAGCTGTGGGAGAGATATAGAGGATTGGGTAGAAATGGGGAAGAATGAGACCGGGTTATTATGACTGAGGAAGATAGAGAGAGGGTGAAGCAGGTTAGGTCAAAGAATGATTGCACACAAGAGCGAATGAGGAGTCCTCCCTCCATGTTTAATCCATGGGTCTTTATGTCCTAAATCACAGTCGCTGAACATCTGCAAATCACTTGCAAATTTGATTCTCTTTGGTCCCTATGTCCACCAGTAGAGTCACACATCATGTCTGGAATTCTCATTAAGCAAAGTTCTATTTTCATCTGTTTCCTGCTTTGCTCTGTTTTGTTTCATTTTCTTCGTTTGATATACCTATATTCAGAATTCATATATCATTTTCTAATCGGTATTTTCTCCATCATCATGATGTGTAAATGTTCCATCTTTGTATCATTATCCTTCAACATATCATCATAACCCCTGACCACATTCTTCACTATCATTATTACATCTATCCTTTTCACATCCTTCATCTTTGCATCGTATCCACAAACTCCCTTTTCTACCTCACTATCAACCATCGCCACACGCGTCTGCCTTGCATCACCATCACTTGTCATTAAAGTCTTCACTGTCTTCCTCTTCCCTTCGTCTTCGTCAGATGATATCATTTTATCCCTCGCCATCTCTCCCGACCCTCCCATCTCTATCATCCACGCCCATCACTACACAGCAACCCTCACCATCTTCCACTCACCCGTGCCCTCTCCATCACCTTCAAGCCATAACCCCGAGCCCTCACCATCACCGTTCCCCATCGAGCTGGTCATCCCAGTGGCAGCAACAACCGTATCGCCGGTTCATGATTGTAATTTACTTTGACTCTCCCAACTCTAATCACTAGCCTTCCCCCTCCTTTATGGCCAAACTATATCTCTTTGGTGCGATATATACCCCCCCCCTCCCTCCCTCCCCCCATCTGATGGCATAAAAAGGGTAATGAAATGCTCAAACGATCCCAGTCAGAGGGAATCAATTCGCCAAAAGACCTCGTTCGACCCTCTCTTGTTGAGTCCCACTTGACTAGTCTCCCAGGCTGGATCTAAACAGCGGAGGAGCCTGTGAACGCCTTCTCTTAGGCATACACTCTTCTGTCGACTGGAAATCCCTCTGTGTATTCCAATGTACGAAACGTAGAGCTTGTGTATGAGAGGATGATTGTGAAAAGCATCTCTGTGATAAACTGTAGGGTTTATGCTTACCAGGTATGCTAATATACGGTGAGAAAGTCCTTGGGGGTATTCATGCACTTCCTCAATATTCTTTTAGCTGATCTGTAGCAAATATCTTTGAGGTCCGTCAGAAACTGTACATACTTGTGCCTGTCGAAAATCCTGCTCGGAATTTTCAGATGGCCAGTGCAAACACCGGAAGAAATCCAGGAAGGAAAAATATAAAAATACATTAAAAAAAGAAAACCTATGCGAACCATTTTTAGGAATCTTTAAAACTCATGAGAAACATTTTACGAATCCCTTGAAAATTCTAGAACTCGCAGCATTTTCTTTTTTTTTTCTGTAGCCTCTCAAACCATTCAGTCAGACACCTTTATGTCACTAATCTAAATTCCTGTCGCCAAATTCTCAAAGAAATAATGTAGTACGAAGATCTATCAATGGCCTCACAGTTCAGGCCCACTTTTCTAATATCCCGACCTGTGTTGGCAGAGGAAAGGCCAGCTACTGCGGCAGACCGTCTATTTGTCTGAGCGACCAGGTATGTTTACACGGTCAGGGAGGCGGGCAGCCTTGGCAAGGGAACCTGAGCATTGTTATTATTGTTGTTCTCGTGAAACCCCCTCAGCCTGTGGAACGATAAGGGTGTGTGTATGTGTGTGTGTGTGTGTGTTCTACTTGTTGCTGGAATTATTATTTCACTGAGTTCGAATTCGACTAAGAGTTTTAAGAGTTTTTCTTCCAGTTTTCTTAATAGGATATATATATATATATATATATATATATATATATATATATATATATATATGTGGAAAATCGGGATATGTTAAAAGTAATATTTCTATGCAAGAAATCACTTCTGCTTTAGATAAAACGAAAATAACAGTGCAACAGGACGAGAGCATGTACACACATCGAGAGCATAAAGGGAGGGAGGAGCGAGCCAATGAAGAAAAGGTTACGTGATATGTTGAGCTTTTTATGGAACGTTGGAACTTTTCCATGATGAGTGGAATTACCCAGTTATATCCCGCTTACATAAAGGAAATGGCGACCCCCGTGGAATGTAAGAGGATTAAAGTTGTATTTTTAATAGAACAGGAAGGAAAATTATCTAATGAAATAATGGAAGACATAGAAAAACAAGAATTGAGACTGGAAATCGAACACAGTCTTTCGCACTGATGACCAGGGGATTTCCTGTCCAGGAAATGGAAGAAGTACTCCCGGCCAGATACCAGCTATAAAAATGTACTGGAGAATAGTTAAGAATACGAGACTGTACAATATATTTGCTCTCTGGAACGCAGAAAAGCCTTTTGAAATTTTACAAAATACTTCCGAAAGAGATTTTACATCAAAACCTGTTGCATGTGATAAAAAGTGTATACTTTTCTAACATAGCTGCCTAAATAATAGAGGAAGTGAATAGTTTAAGACTAAAGCTAGTTTAAGACAAAGTATATGTAATCTCCGGCTTTATGTTAACTATTCATATGGATATACTTGTTTATAATAAGTCAGACCTTCAGGATAGAGAGATGAAATATTTTGCCTGTGCAGTCGATGTCGTTTTGGTGGAAGACAATGGTACATAGCGAGTTTCTTGAAGAGAGGAGGGAAGAATGGGACAACACACTTAACACACTTCATCTCAAAGATGAGCTATGAGAAAACGGGACACATGACCGATGTCAAAGGCAATGGCGAGAAGCAGCAAACAAATGGAAGTATGAAAAAGCACACGATTGTAAATATGCTGTAGGCAAAGGCAAGTTGGGTTATAAGTAGTTAGTTTGTATTATTATACTTTATGATTCCTTCTTCTTTCTCAGGTCAGCCAAGGAGTGGAGTTCTCTTCCTTTCTTTCGTCTCTCCCTCTTCCAATAACCTTTCCATCTTTGATGGTCAGGTCTGTAAACACACGAAGAGCCCTAATCAATGTCTTCATTCTTTTTCGCATATATTCCGTTGTCACCAGCTGATTGCCATGCCTTGTCGATCACTATAAAAAGAAAATAATATCTTATGTGTTAATATCACTCAGGGGGAAAAACGTTTACGCGATGTGACACAAAAACTATAAAAGATTCTCTTTAACAACTCGTAAGCGAAGAACGTTCACATACAACCTGTGTAGTAGACTCACCATAAGACCAGCTCGCAAACCGGACCCCCCATGTCCTTCAGCCTGTGCAACACGACAGAAAAGTCTGGATGAAAGAGTCATTGCAGACGAGCATATCATAGTAAATCAGAGCACACATATATATTATACAGATCAAGTGAAATTATAGTAAGTTGGAGAATCAACAAATTAAAGTCGATTATAAAGTTATAATTAGATGTCTAAAGTTAGGCCATCGTTTGGCCCCGAACAATGGCGGAGAACATTAACTGCTTCAGGGATCTCTGATATGGATGGTTATTAATAAATGGAATGGAATCTTATTGACCATCCAGCAGGGGTACTTTGCCAGACAGCTGGGAGTTATCTACCGAGACAAATACGTAAGAGGTAATAAGAAAAACTGAAAGCAAGAGCGAGGAATTCCTTCTTCTGAACTACGTACTTTCGACCACGTCTTCTTCAGAAGCATATCGATCCGTCATTAACATATATAGAGAAGTGGTGGATCAAACAACTGGACGCTAAGATGTGTCTGTACCTGAGTGGTACGTTACTGGTGCTCATTCTGTCGTAAAATCAGGCGAAGCTGCCTTCATTTCCGTGAGACGATGAACACCAAAACATGCAACTAACCACCTCTACTCAACGAAACAACAGTCGTACGAGGTATGACATGTGATGTGCACATGAAATTCATTCTAAACATCACAAACATTAGCATAGAGACCATAAACAGAGTATAAATTACCTCAAGTCACTTACGGCAACTATTTTGGACATGTAAAACAGGAAGGAATCCTTCCTTCAGCGTCCTCTGCAAATATTTCATCTGTTCTACCCTGAATTGTCTTCGCTTGATTCGTCAAACCAAATTTACAAAAGCAAACCTAAAAAAAAGAAAAGAAGTAAAACTACACAAAACAAAGCACTCAAAACAATCACTGGTTGTTTGTCTACTGTAAACATTCAACACCTGGACAAGTAAACAAAAGGGAGTTCCAATACAGTCCCACCTCGATCCGCTCGGCATCAAGTTGTATGCAGCAGCACTATCTCCCTCACACCCAAACCACTTCATGGCCATCCACCATCCCCCTTGTACAAATGAAGAGCTCAATCCTACCTCACATTTCAGCTCCCTATACTCACAGACCCCATCCCCCAGAACACGCAACATAGACAAAGTGTATTCACATCAAACTGACTCCATCAAAACTCAAAAACTGCCCATTGTCCCATCAACTCAGTTCTAAACTACACCCCGCATGACATATACCTATCTAAAACTACACTCCCGAGTCATGTGCAAGACATACTTTTCTTCACCGTTCTGGAAACCACCTATTTCTCCAGCCTAACAAACATCGATTCAGCATGTTACAAGATTCCTTCTATATATCATCGTCAGATGAGCCTCCTCAGCAAAATTCTCGCTACTGAACGTAGCGCAACCCTGGAACTGCAGGAGCCGATGGAAGGGGAGTTTTGGGGAGAAAAAAAAAAAAAAAAAAAATATATATATATATATATATATATATATATATTGTATTTGTATACAGACATGTATACATATACTTTTTTCAATTTCCTTGTAATAAACTCCATCGTTCTACTCAAAATGTTATTCAGAGGCAATTTGCATGTAGAGCAGAGATTTCATTCACAAACGAATATATTTATCCAGAAACATTCGAGTCAGAGTGATAAAAGTAGTCATTGGAAAATATATATCTATATATATGTAATTTTATATGTATGCATTCGTTTACATGTATATATATGCATGAATATCCCTATGTTCATGTGTATGTATGAAAATATATTTTGTTTCTGTGCATGACAGTGACCACTGGGGGCCAGGCTAGCAGCTGGGGCAGCAGATGCTGGTATAATCCCACACACCAACACACAGCCTAATAAACAACTGTCGCGTGGGCTTCTGCAATTGCTCGACCCAATACGGTCCCGCGGTGCTAATCCAGTGACCTTTGCCTGCTTGCCTCCTGTCTGTCTGCCTGTCTGCCTGCTTGTCTGTCTGTCTGCCTGCTTGTCTGCTTCTTCCTTCAAGCGGTGAGTGGTCTGAGTTGACGTAATCTGGCTCAAGTCAGGTCATTGGTGCTGTCCAGGGGGCAGACTCCTCCCTTCCTTCCCTCGTCGCCACACGTGTTCCTCCCTCATGTTTTCTTATCGATTCGTCAATTCGATTCTCCACTGGATTTCATCCTCTGATTTCCTGTCTACAGCTGAATTCTTTAGGAATTTCAGCACACACACACACACACACACACACACACACACAGCTTATGCTAAGGCGTACGTGTGTGTGTGTGTGTGTGTGTGTGTGTGTGTGTGTGTGTGAGTAATTGTTTTTGTATGCATTTTCCTTTTTCTGTCTAAATCTATAATGACAATACT
>JAYMFT010388418.1:0-19904 GCA_038088735.1 Panulirus argus | reverse complement strand
CCTTGATGTGGACTTTTGTCCGTGACTGGAGCCTAAAAAAAAAAAAAAAAAAAAAAAGTGTGCAACAGCATTTGAAGTTCCATGACCATACATCAAATAGTGGTTAAGACATGCCTAAAGCTTAACACAGGTGTGAAAGTGCACATGTACATGAAAACATACCCTAATCATACTCCAACAGTTCTTCTCTACTTGATAGAAGAACACTAAAAAACTCTTTTGAACATGAGTTACTGAAAATGTGGCAACAAATATAAAATACCTTTTTATTACTGGGATCCACACAAGCCCCAAGAAGAACAATCTGAGAGCGTACACCAAGATTAGTTTTCCAGTGGATTAGCTCCCTAATGTTCCCCTCCTTGACTGGAGTCCATGATAGTACAAGTTCCACACTTTCAGCTGGTTGTAAAACCAGGTTTACATCTGAACATGTAAACCCACTTTCTGGACTTGGAAACCTGTCACAAAATAACTGCAAGAGAAAAATAAAATATAAGCAAAATAACTAATAGTCTTCCACAGCTGTGAGGTAAATACAGAACAATAACTATAAATACAAACATACATCAATGAATCTTTATTCATCTGTTTCCTGGCACTACCTAGCTAATGCAGGAAACAATGATCAAGTATAATAAAAAAAATACATCAATGAATGCATACCTTAACTCAAAATCTATTTACCATACCAATTTACACATTAAATTATTCCTCTGTGTTAACAAGTGGGAAAAAACTATTACCCACATACAGATGCTCCGAACTTACAACCTATGCGACTTATGACCATCCGTACATACAACCAGAAGAAAATATAAATAAAAAAATACACATAAATATATGAATTATACTTGGCTGTACGTCCACCAGTGCTAATAGCTGTGTGCGTACAATAGTGAATAACAGATAGTCTCAGCACTGTGTACATCACAGCATCTCTCTCAGTTCTCACTGTTGATTACCAATCAGAAGGTGTAGGCTATTCAAGTGAATCTAGAGAATTTTCATGCTAGATTAAATCATTTTTGTATTAAACCCCAAAGAAGACGACGAGCAAGAGGAAAAACCCATCACATTTTGACAGATCTGGCAAGAAGCCAAAGAAGATGCTCAATTTGGAATTGAAAATGAAGGTAATCACCCAACACGAAGAACAAAAATTTGTGTGACTGCACGCAACCTACAGTTGTCCAATTTGACGGTCTCTACAATTTTAAAAGACAAAGAAAAAATATGTGAAGCATTGAAAGGTTCAGCAAGTATGAAGTCTACAATAACAAAGCAAAAACAAGGGCCCATCCACGAAATGGAAAAGTTGCTGATGCTGTGGATGGAAGATCAAATTCAAACACATATACCACTAAGCTTAAGGCGAAGGCTTGAAGTCTTTTTGAGACTTTGAAGGAGTGAATTGGAAAGGATTACATTGAGAACTTCACAGCAAGTCATGGCTGGTTATGTAGATAAGATATAGCTTGCACAAAGCTCGAGTCACAGGTGAAACAGCAAGTGCTAATGAAGGAGCTGCCGAAAAGTTCGGTGAAAGTTTGGATGAATCAATCAGTGAACCAAAGAATCTTAAGTAAGAGGTACAAAGAAACTACAGAATCATATAATAAAGCTGGTTAATAATAAAAGAGATAATCATGATAGAAACTAACTAGGATAAAACAATGCTGTACAGCTATACGAATTCTACATGCCATGGTGACATACATCTGATTTACATCCATTTCAAGATCTGACCGGTCGGTCAGAACAGAACTCAGACATATGTAGGGGAGCATCTGTATCTCCTGCATGTCACAGAAGGCAACTAAGAGGAACCAGTAGGGGCTGTAATTCCTCCCCTCCTATATCATTACTTTCTGAAAGGAGCATAGGAAGGAACCAAGTGAGAATGTTTCCAGTTAGAATTAGTTGTGTTCCCAGCGCTACCTCATTAATGCAGGTAAAGCAAGCAAGATACAAAATTATCAGTTTCAAAGAATACTTTTGCTATACTCTATTTATTTATATATCTGATGACTGTTCCCTCTGGGAACTCCCAGAAAGAGAAGGCCTCTTTTCCCTTCAACAAACTTTGTTACCAGCTTAGAGTTTCTTCCTTGTGTCTGTCATGCCATCTGCAAACAGCAATTGATTCATCTCCCATGCTGCACCATCCCCAGCATAGCAATAACCAACCCTCTCCTTAAGACCCGTGCATTCATATCCCTCACGAACCCATTAATGAACAGATTAAACAACCACAGTGACATCATACATCTTTGATGCAGACCAATCTTCACTGGGAACCACACACCAGACCCTGTGCATACTACAAATCTCTCAGTCATCACTCTCCCATACACTTTACCAGGTAGACTCAAGAAACTTAAACCTCATTAATCAGAGCATTCATTTTTGTCCCCCTAGCCTTTACATAAAGGAACTAACCATTCATTTGGACACACATGATTAACCAATCAAGAGTGTTGTCACTATGACTGTCTGCCCCTTTATGATAAAAAGTATAAAGGAAAAATTCTAGTAAGTGTAACTCAAGAACCACCATCATTATTATCATAAAAGTAATGCACTGCATGCAAAACTACACAAAACTGGCGTTTGTAAAAATAAGTCTTACCTCTTGTGTCTGGTCCTTAGGATTGAGAACTCTGAGCTTTCGATGACATGTAGTACCTAGTTTGACAGTATCAAATGTGACCTTCGGAGAGTGAACAAAGTGAATAAGCCGCAGGACAGGAATATCTTCTTTAACAGATTTTTTCTTCTGTTTGTGAACTGGACTTATCTGAAATATTTTCAAATTACATTAGGCAAAAACAAAAACAGCGTGATTCCATGTAAACAAGTTGAAAAGTGAAATATGGTAAGACAATCTATGCACAAATGTTATACATGTGTGAAAATGGAACACCACAGGAGCATTAAGTTTAAATGGAATCTAAACAGCATAAAACTCTTTTCAATTACTTCCAACATAATCTCTCTTCAATGCTGAAAACCTAGAATGTGAATACTTTCTTCCATGCAGGTAACTCCACAATCAGATCACATCACCCCAGCACCGTAAAAGCATCATTAGACAGGTTCCATTACATTCTACAATTAAAATTTTGATATATACAATATGGGATGACCACATCCCCACAAAAATCCTGATTTCTTACTCTTCATTCTAGACAGACACAATTACCTGCTGAACCCTCATCTTCACAAGCCTCTCTTATCAACATTTCATTCACCATGATGCTCTCATACTGCATGCCATGTCATCCTTGCTCTCATCTAACTTATACAATAAGTCATACAAAATACTCTCCTTTTCACATATTTGTGTTACCATTGTACCATCTGCTCCCCTCACTGCTTCCCTAATTTGCTCTCTTGTTCTCAATCACACTATTCATCTCCTTCCACAACATTTTCTTATTCTCCGAAATTCAGCAAAACGAACTACAATATATTGGCATGGGGATTAACAAATGACTTGAAACATATGGAGATATGAAAACTCAACATTTAGAAAACATATATGTATATACATTACAAATCATGAAGTACTGTACTACGGAACGTGGATCACAAAAAAGCAACTCAGACGGTACTGTATAATGTAAGGTAAATATACATCTTGCCCAATCAGTTTACCTTACCTCAAAATAGGATGTGGAAACAGCCAACTGACCCTTCATGTGAGGGTCAGCAACCTTCTCAGGTGAGGGATCCATTACAATGAACCCCCTCTGACTCATCATGAGGATGACATAGGCAAAAAGCTGGAAAGGTACAATATAAATCATCAAAAGCAGTCTGGTAACACAAGATGCAATCAAAGCACTCTGTCTATACAATTTTCCATTCTCAAGACTACTGACACTTTAACTATGAAACAATAGCATACGACAATGGTCTTCTATGGCTTTTATAGGTCCTACTGACTTTTAGAGGTGTCTTCATCTAATATATGAATAAATCCCACATTTTCCTTGATTTTTCATAGCCCTACCCACTAACAACCTTATCATCATACAATAAGTACAAAAATTTCTGATTTCAAAGATGAATCCTACCATTAGGTTAAGCAAGAGAAGCATTAAGGTATGCAAGAAGAGCTTAGGGTTCTTTTGCTTCCTTGTCATTCTTTCTAACCAAACCAAACTCATCTTACCCTAAATGAGAATAAACTAGATCATCACATCGAAATTTTTTCTACCAAGTGAAAAAAAAAATATGCAGTTTTCCTCAATATAAGCCAATAAATCTGAGACCATTTTAACACTCGTCCGTATATTTTCCAACATATTCATTCAAACAGATACCCCTAAAAGCTTCTGACACTCCCGTCTCATTTTGTTAATATTCCTAAAACTTAATGACAGAACTTTCACTGGATGAATTATAAAATCATCTTGGCTACCTGCTCAGTGGTTAATAGCCACTGGTGGGGTCAGTCATATAAGTCGTCGTCCCTCCTCCTGCAGCCATGAATTCACATCAAACCTTTACACAAGAAATCTTAAGACACCATAAATGTCTACAAAATGGACAGACATATCACCACTAACCTTTAAAATAAGGAAATTCTCATTTTAAATTCGACGTAGGGTTTCTCCTTGTTGTTGACACTTTTAAATGTCCTCATGTTTGAATCCGGCGACCAATCACAGGACTCGTGGTTCCTCGACCAATCAGAAGCCGCGTGAAGTCTTGGCTAATCAGAACTATAGTCAAGCGTAGCCAATCAGATTCAAGCGTTTTATTATGTTTTGGGTGGCGCGAGAATTCAAAATCTTATTGATCTATCTATCTAACTCTCAGTGTATCATTATCAATTACATTTCTATTCATCATGGTGTTGGTTGGATACGTTACAGCCCCTGAATTCAACATTTTTAACGCCAATCTGATTCATAGATAAGTTCATATGAAATACTGAAAATGGGATATGGTTCATACTTTCTAGTTTTATGAGGTCGCATAATAGGACATGTATACGTACAACACGTAGAACATCTTACGCTTTTTTAGAGAGTATTTATATCTAAGAAATAGTTTTGTATATCATCTAAATAATGGGAAATAGCCTATCTTTGCTATGCATAAGCCTTATTAATTTTATGAGAAAATTCATGTCCTATTTACTTTAAGTTCAAGAATGTGTGTTATGACCAGGAAGTTTAAGAACTAACTTCTTGATTTCAAATTATTTGTCACTGAGTACAACAGGCTAGGTGTAAGAATAGAAGTTGCGTCATCTGCAATTTTTTTTTTATTAAAACTAATGTATGTGAGGTAAATATCTGAGAAATAAATGAGAATACAATACCTAAGGGGAAGCTTAATGATATACTATCTGTTTAGGCTATAATATAACCTCAACACTCGTTTCAAAGGCAAGATCCCACACTAACAATGGACAGAGTTGTAAATGTGTCTGCTCTAGGGACGACATATTAGTATGTGTTGTAGAAGGAAGATTCCGCATTACCATTATGCTGGCCTGTTGAGGTTTACATACTGATATCCGATGAAGAGTTTTGTTTCCACATTTCCCATGGCCAAGGCTGGGTTACAGGTTTGTCACCTAATCATCATGCAATTAGTTTGTGTATTGCACAAAAATTTCACAGAACGACGCAGATGTCAAACTTGTAAATTTCTTGATATGCTTAAAAAAAAAAAAGTAGAGAGAGACCTTTTCATGAAGAACACTACTCTTCGGGAGGCTATTTCACTGAAATATAAACGCTGTATGCTTAAGGTGAGTATCAAACTTACTGCATTATTACAGTTCTTCTATTTTGTGCATGAGGCTAGTACAGAACATTTTTTTTTAAGAATGTGTGCAGTTAATTTTTAAGATTCTACAGGATCCGTTTCAGATTTTACTACAGCTGGTACTGTAGTGTGTCCAGGCGTTAGTGTTGCTGATGCGGCAGGTGATTTATTTTCTAAAACTTGTGTCATCTCAAACTCAGATACGACTGAAAAAACTTTGGTTTTACACATATTTTGATAATAGGGGGAAAATTTCTTCACTGTGGCAGCCATAGTTTGAAAGAACAAATCAATGGGATCAGTAGACTTTTCTTCCTTGTGATTTTCCACTAAATATTTCATTAACGCACAGGAAACTGTCTCAGATGGCTTCATGGATCTTTGTGATGGCGTGTACACTGGTTTCTTGGTTGCCCACTTCTCTCCAATAGATGACTGGTCTACACCACCGTTACATTTCTGATTCTTTTGTGGTACCACATCGTCCTCCTCCGCAGCTTCCACGTCCTCAATAACCACACTTAATTCATCATTTGCTAGGTTAGTAGCTGTCCCTCTCTCACGTAGAAAAGGCCTCACAAAGGACATTTCATCGGCATACATGTATTTTCCTTTATTTACTGGTAACCGAACACGTTTAGTAGCGATCTTCCTTAAGGATCTTCGATACTGGTCGCGCAAGGAAACCCATCTCTGCTTGCACTCGCTCCCTAATGGAGGAAAACA
The DNA here is from genome assembly GCA_038088735.1 of Panulirus argus. Taxonomy (NCBI): domain Eukaryota; kingdom Metazoa; phylum Arthropoda; class Malacostraca; order Decapoda; family Palinuridae; genus Panulirus; species Panulirus argus. The sequence goes on along the minus strand of JAYMFT010388418.1, from coordinate 13,388 downwards.
ACACATCATTATTTAGAATATAGCTTAGTCCAGGTATTATTGCACCGATAAAATCTAAAATAGAGAATTTGCAGACACCTGTCTGTGTTAATATTTTCAATTTCGCGTTTAAATCTACTGCTAAAGTAGCCAAATAACTAATAAAGAACCGCTCTCCCCGATCACATCATGCCTAAAGCAAAGCTGGTACACTTGCCACCAAAAATTCCGACCCACCGTTGATGTTAAGTAGGTTAATAAAAAACGGAGGTGATGATTATGACTACAACTTTGCTGATGGTACAAATGTCTATGTATAAAAAATTTTACAGACAAAATAGTTAAGATTCATCGCAGTATTAATCTCTTACGAGCATACTTATTCACAGGGTTGATCGAAAGTTATGGAGGCATTTGCGCATAATTATTTCTTTTATGTGCCAGTACTCTTCAAAGTAGTTGTGTGCCATTGAATTTAGATATATTTTTGTATGTTCATTTACAGATTCCTTGCTACTGGCGACAACTTCAGAACTATCTCATTCAACTTGAGAATTATTTCATCCAGCTACTGCTTGGGACATTCAACAGTTCATAATATTGTTCAAGAATTATGTACAGATATAACCAAAATACTATAACCTGAAGTTATGCCAACTACTACAGAGGAGACCTGGAGGCAAATAACAACAGAATTTTCGGATCTGTGGAATTTCCCCACCATATAGGCGCCATAGATGGAAAGCATGTTAGGATTCAAGCCCCACCAAATAGTGGATCACAATTTCATAACTACAAACAAACTTTTACAGTAGCGCTACTCGCTCTTGTTGATGTTCATTACAGATTTGTAGCAGTAAACACAAGATCAATTGGTAAAAACAATGATTGGGGATATCCCCCCATTCAAAGCTAGGAATGAATTTAGAAAGGGGAGTTTTGAATATTCCACAGACCAAATAGCTACATGGAACAATTTGTTTAGCACCCTATGTAATAGTAGGTGATGAAGCATTCCCCTTGAAAACTTTCTTGATGAGACCTTATCCAGGATCACAGAGAAAGGGAGATGCTGAGAAGACTTTATTTTAGTACAGACTTTCACGTGCAAAGCGAGTTGCAGAGAATTCCTTTGGCATCTTGAGTCAAAAATTTCAAGTATACCACCGAACCCTCAAGTCCCTGCCAGATAACATGGACAATATTGTCTGCAACGTGCATTTTGCACAATTTCATCAAAGACCAAAATGATTCAGACACTCTCACCGCAAACTCCACATGCATGGCAAACAGTATAGTTGATACTAGCCAACAAGGAGGCAATCCCAATCAAACTGTATTCAATATGAGGGAGAAATCCAAGCATTGCTTTAGTATCCCTTCTAGTTCTGTATCTTGGCAGTTGCCTAGCCTTGACTTCTCGGATAAAAGTTTTGTTATGTCCTTTTTCTAAGTGATTTTCTTAATTAAAAAAGGACAACTATCTTGAGTTCAACATCTATATCACAGAACATTAAAACTGTAATAAAGTTTAACTTATCAGTTGCATTACAGAACATTAAAGCTGTAAACAAGTTTCTTACTTGGTTTGTTTAGCTCTTCTGCTATGCGATTCCATGTTTTTTCCTTATATAAGTTGTCACCGTACCTCCTATTTGACACATCATAAAGTTCTTCGTGTGCACGAACCAATTCAATTAATTTTTCATCCATATCAAAATCTAAAGCACTCCAAGTAGCGGCTTTCCACTGCAAACACTCCGTTACTGACCAGCAACCGTGCCGTGGCTGTGCTCACGCTATCTGTAAGGTCCCGGCATCGATTCGGCTCGGCACCATCACGTCACGTCTAAATATTCTTCCCAAGGCACCGTGACGTGAAGGAACCGACCGATACGTGCCGGGTACGCGACTGTGACGTGACGTTTGATGGGAACAGGTCCATTCGATTAACTACAAGAAATTTTGACGGAACGGTGACGTGATGAATAAAGTCAATTAGCCTTTATTAACCATGGAATCTAATATACTTCTCTAGAAAATAATAGGATTCATAGCGGAGAATAAATGAAGATGAGTATATTTGGAAAAATATTTCTATCTTACACTAACAATTGATGTGATAGTGGGGAGGGATATGAAGGTCAGGGAAAACGTTGGGTTGTCACTTGAAAGTATGTGTACAATATTAGGTATCGCACTTTTACATTATCATTTTCTTTTACCTTGTGTATGAGCCCAAATGTATTATAACAATTTGTATTATGTACTACGAATTGACTAAATAAAGTATTAAGTAAAAAAAACGTGTAAATTAGTAAAACTTATGACATCCTCACTTGACTTTCTGTTGGGGCAAATTTTTTATCCTGTTTTCGGTATTATTAAGAAAATCATATGAATTTTAAGGTCTCATGTTTGCATCCAATTGCTGAGAGGTTTGTGTTACCGTGGACTCAAAGAACAAACAAGTGTACACCGTGTGACAAACAATAAAAATAATATTTTTTCGACTATAGCACTGAAGATTAAGGTAAATCCCGGCCCATAAGTGAGGTCACAGAAGTGAATTGTAAGTTATATGTAATTCTGTTTTATTAATTAGCTTAAAAAAATCCGAATCACAGTTCCCTGGTCTTGATTTCTTGTCCGTAATGAATTTCATTCCAAGAAAGATTCAGACATGCTTCAGTTAAACAGGAGGCATCACGAAAGTATATCTTTATCCCACCAGTCTCAGTAAAGAGTCTAATACTAGGGTCTTCTCTGTTAGAAGTGGTGGTTGAACATTTCTCTTACTTTACACTAATTATTATCTAATTGCTCCTTTGTATCTCCTGTATGCTTTACCTTACACCTGTGTTACACGAGAATAGTAAATACAGTACCATCAACAAATACTTTTCTTTATTTTCTTTACTGATACGAAGATTTTGAAAGGAAAATGTTGTAGGTGTAATGCAAAAATGTGATAGGGCACCTGTTACGGATTGTGTGGTGTGAAGTTAGGGAACTAATGAACAACAGGAAATGCATTTATTAGACTGCATTTGCAAGAACTAAGTGATTGAGAATAGAACGGGTATGAAAGGAAAAGTACATATTTCTTAAAATAATGATGGATGAAAGACAGTTAAAAAAAATTATTGGGAAAATAGTTAACAGATTGGTTGTGAATAACGACATAAACTATGAAGAGTTTTTTGGAGACTACTGAAAAGAAATTTGATTTCAAAAGGAAAACCATTCAGGGAAGAGTTGATACATACAGAAAGCAAATCTGTGAAGAGTGATGGCAAGAAATGTGAAATAAGTAACTAATGTTTCAAGCACCGGAGGCTGCCAGAGTGAGTATGGGGTAGATATCATAAATAAGTGATAAGGACAGTAATGTAATAAAAAAAATGGAAAAACAAGTGTGGATGAAGTAGCAATTTCAACTAAGATATAGAGAGTGAGGTGGTAATGGAAGATGAATGTAATGACTGTTTATGCAACGTTTATAGTTTTCAGAAAGATTCCTAATAAAGTATAATGAGACGAACTTCAACAAGTTTTGGATCTTCATTTTTTTTTTTCAAGGAAAAGTGATTATTGTATAAAGACTTCGCGATGGAAATACTGTAGCGCCTGTATTATGGTTGACTGTGATGAGTCGTATGAAGTACGTTGGAACAGGGACTCTGAGAGGTGGGTCAAGGGGGTACAACGTTCCCGGGCCATGGGGTCCCAAAGGGGGGACCGGGAATTTCCTGGGATCTCAGAAAATGCAGAAAATCAATAGAACTCTCCATTCCACCCCTCTAATCTTCCATACCCTTTTTGGCCTTACAGCTCATGACATAAAACCGTAGTGGATAAAAACAGTATGACTAATGGAGAAGGGAAGGAAGGAGGCCCGAAAGAAACTTTGTACCCCCTGATGAAATTCATCTCAGGAGCCCTGCATTGGCAAGAGGCTTATGGTTGTGCAGTGTCGCTGACCTTTTGGAAGGGACAACACGAGACATATAATGGCAACGCAGTTCATGTATCACAAGTAAGTTCAAGGTTCAAGTGTCTCTTAGATGGGAAATTCTAGTTGACTGATAGCTATAGGGACGACATAGAAGGTGTGAACGAGCTCGAGTGATTAAAAGTTTTATTCATTAAAGACGGTAATAAAAAAAAATTGAGAGTAGAGCAAAGCAGAGAAGAAAAACTGGAAGCTAACACCTTTGGTGAATAAGATAATGTCAATTCTACAGGTCTGCATTAGGAATATGTGTCCCTTTTATTCTGTGTAGACGCAGTAGCCCCTTTTGTACTCTCGGTAACTTCAAGATATATACAGATATCTATAAATGATGCGCTCCCAATGGTATGTGATTCAACCTAGATTTCTTTCTGTTGCTTGTAGTTGTTAGTGCCTTCCTCCTGTAAGCAAGTTGCCAGGACACTCCCTCTGCACTACGCTCATCACTCTTCAATTGTAAGGATTAAGACCTGTGCTAGGGACACTGGAAAACGATAATATCTCCAACAGGGGTCACACTGAGGCTGACTAACCAACCATACATACTGAATGAAATGTTCATTATTAGGATCATACGCACCTATATGGGAAGGGGAGAAGAATGAATGCACTTTACAGTAAACCAGCTTGAAATTAGAGGAATCATATCCATAGATTTGGAGTTGTGTTTCAGCTATAGACCATTCTTCAGTTTCTTATATAAAATTAATTTATTCATGAAAAAAGGAAAAACAATTATCGAACATTTGTGTGATTTTGTAGACGGAAGGAAATCAGTTATATAAAGAACATTACACTTCAGTGATTATAGGTTATTTTGATACACATTCTAGTGATTATAGGTTATTTTGGAACATACCCGAGTGAATATAAGTTATTTCAGTACACTAGTGGGTGATTATAGATTAGTTTTTTATACTAACATATTTTATTTTGATTTTCACCCCAGTGGTTGTGTTATTTTGGTATGCATACTGTTCATCTAGTCATAGTCACATACAGAAAATACCCTGACATTTACTATTGCCAAGGCATTTGTCCCAGTCCACTGAATAGGAAAAAGTTTAGTGTATATGACTGTTAAAAAGTATAATGAAGAGCAATGATAGAAATGTAACAAATATTTTTTCAGTCGGTTTAATGAAGTTCGACATTGACAACAGTTCTCATACATTTTTTTTATTATTTTCTCTTGGCTGTTATCAAGACAACAGTGAATTTCAGAAAGCCTTCAAAACCACTGCTATGGACAGGTTTACATCAAAGGCCACTGTGTTATTCAGACTTTAATACTCTCCGAGAGAATACAGTAAGTGGTTACACCGTGATACAGTAGAGATCAAAAAGGGAACATAGTTATCAGGTGAGACACAGATCCAGAATAAATGATCTTGAATCATTGTCACACGACACTGTCTAATGATAAGATTTTACTTCATACAGCTGAGTGGGTGAACGAGTGAGGAAGATGTGTTTCTGGTGTGTATTGTCCAGCCAAATGTAAGCCGGAGTCCTACACTAGGGAGGGTGAAAGGTCACCTTAGGTGTGCTGCAGAGGATTTCCTATCGAGCCAGCCAACGGACTCGCATCGTTGCATGCGCTGGGAAAACGAATATTAGGATTCGATGGACTAATTCATTTGCATAAGAAATGGAATGTTAGGAACTAATAATATAGATATGAACAACACCAACTATGGCAGAAAATCATAGTAAGTTCAACTAGTTCTGAGGAACAGTAAATGTCAGGAAAAAAACATCCACTTGAAATGATGAATGATTAGATTATAACAATAAACCTGAAGTATGGACATTTTTCTTCACCGGGCCAACTGGTGACGTATTATGTCTGTAATACATATTTTGCCTTACTCTTGTAAACAAGTTGCCAGGACACACCATCATCATCCTGCAGAAGTGAAGATGGGGATGGGCCGTATGAAACAAAGACCCGTGCCAGGGGTATTGGATAAAATATCTCATACATTTTTTTTCAGCCCTTGACTGTCTCTCTTGTATCAGAGACAGATAAGTTATGTTCCCTGATTATGAGTTCATTATTCTATAGAAACTCTAAGGGCTCTTACATCTTCACTGTATATCTAATCACTGAAATACACGCATCATTTATTTTCATTATCATCTTTGAGTCTGCACTGACGCGGAGACACTCTATGGGGTTATACGGGGCAGGGGCTGGTTGGTTCCTCCTGGAGTAATGCACCCAGACAAACCGCTACCAATACTAGGCTACCGGACCCTGAACCCTATATCCTTGGCAGCAAGTGAATCATAACTATATTATGTAATACAAGAATATATCAGATATATTATCTACTCTGATAAAAAATACTTTATCTCCAAATTCTTTATTCTAGGAGGCATTCATAGAGGAATGGCAGTAGATGACATAGCAAATTCATTATTATAATGCTGGTGGGGATACATCATATTGACTAATGTTTTACGGTAATCTGGACTAAACAGAAAGTATAAAACAAAATTGAAAACGTGGCCGGAAACTTCCAATACATCAGCCACAGCCCTGAAGTAAGGGATGAATGTCATGTCATTGAACATCAGAACTTTGTAGATGGCACTGGGGAAGGCGGAGATGTAGAAGAGAACGGTGATGGCCATGAGGAGGAAGAAGAGCCTACGTTCTCTCTCCTCGCGGGCTTCGTTGGTCACGTCGGGGCCTTCCCGCCCTCGCTTGATCTGCTTCAGAGTTACGACGATGGCGACGTTGAAGGCAGTGACGAGCATGGCCGGTAAGAATCTCGAATAAATCTCCCTGAAGAACTCGTAGCCCATGTACCAAGGTTCGTCCGCGTATTCGCTTTCCGTCACACAACACTCGACGCCCTTGCACTGGTAGGTCTGGCGCAGGGGGCTCAAGCTGTAGACGAACATGGTGAGGAGCAGGGACATGCTGCACCGTATCCTCACGACTTCCAGCCTCTGCTTGGCCGAGAACTTGCGAGGGCTGCAGACGGCGAGGCAGCGGTCGTACGAGAGCCACACCACAATGTACTCGCTCATGGTGAGGAACATGTTGACCAGCGGGATGCCCACGTTGGCATAGTACACGGCGCTGGGCTTCGACACCATCTTCATCTCCGAGATGTAGGCGAAGTCCCTCATGCAGAAGGGCACGTTGAACACCAGGTACAGCAGGTCACTAACAGCCAGGTGGTTCAGGTACCTGCAGGTCAAGAAAACGTCGGTATTATACAGAGTCATCCAGCTTTGCAACAATAACCCACCTAGAAAACACAGCCCACCATCATCCAACTACATCACACACCAACCCACAAGCACCACACAACCGAATAAGATCCTCCAGCACTACACAACCCACCATGACCTACCTGCACCACAAAACCTATATGATCAGCCTACACACAAAAACCATGACACACCTGCACCACAAAACCCACAAGCACAACCCACTTGCACCCCACAACTCACCATGACCCACCTGTAGGCGACGCCCCTCATGGCGGGGCGAGAGAGCACAATGAGGTTGAGGAGGTTGGCGACAACTCCGAGGGCAACCAGGACGGGGAAGACGACCTGGTAGACGACCCAACGAAGGTGGTGTAGGTCTGGTTGGTCCTGGGAGGTGCAGTTCACCAACAGGTCCGCGTCCCGCAAGCTGGCGAGAGAAGCACTTCACTGCATCACAGTTTCAGACTCTGAACATTCATGACAATATATACTATGGCTTAGCACGACTGCTAACCTCCCTTAAACATGACAGTACGAGCCTTGGGTATGGAGGCCTGGCCATTATTAAGGATCGAACCGTCATGCTCAAAGAGCTGTCATCGTTTAAGTAGCATGATCCTTGGCAACAAAAACAATCACTGGCATATACAACAGCCACCAGTAGTCCACCTACCCCTCATGCATTCATTGTGAGCTTCACCAACATTGGCATGTCCAATACTAGCGAGACAACGTAATCGAGTGCATGGTAACTCCTCGTTTACAATCAAGATGTTGCATGACAATGGCAATTGCCCCCCAAATTACTGGTATGTATAAGCCTCGTAAGAATTAGCCTTGTATGCGCTCCTATTGACAGTCACTCCTTATGTATCAGCTGTGCCCCTCGCACAGCATAGCTTATAAACCGACCTAGAAACAAAAGCGGAAAAACATGTAGACACGTGAACTGTAAAAAAGTAAACAAACAAGTCAGGGAAGGCGTGCGGTTGCCATGGTAATAATTGTACTCGAAGTCCAGCCCGACTGCGCTCTCTTTCTCCGGTCTTCGGTTTGTGGCGTTCAAATGGTGTTGAATTCTAGTTATCCCTGTCTGTGTTTCTGTAGGAAAACCATAGATCTAAACGAGGAATACAACCACTCTGTACTTCCAAATGCTGCAATCTGGTCGCTCTAATATCCACGTGCTTTTTGATACTCGTAAACAACTCATTTCATCATTGCATATGCACATTCCCTTCTTTGTATTATTCTCTCTCTATGTAGGCGGCACGCTGCCGTTGTCAGTGAATTACTTGAACATGTTGATGCTACGATTAAAAACTAAGTACGGGGAAAAAAATGTTTGAACTAAAAATGCAATTAATTTTTCCTTGGCAAACCGCAACTTGCTCATGTACTTCTCGGTATTTCATCCATACATCTACCTGCATTAATATCACTCTCTTATTTATTCTTTGTTTTACTAGCATATATGATAATACCGAGTCCGTATTGCTATAGTTTCTACGTGTCTTAGCTGCTCTAAGTAATCGCCATGACCGTTATAGGTGGATGAGTCTTGTACGTGGGTGCAACGGTCATACTAAACCGCCTGTCATCCCAGCACCAACCGGCCGGCATCCTCTGTGGGATTTAATGTCCCACTATGGGAAGTCGAGAGGCCAATCATCCTTTATTGCATTTTGATTTCTATGCTTATAATCTAACCTATTCATTATATGATGATTCAGTATATAATATTTTGACAGAAGAATATGGATATTCTAATATGAAAGAACCAAAATGAAAGAAGAATGAAATGAAAGACGTGAAGTTGCCAGAGGACTTGATAAGCGTGCCTACCAGATGCGCGCTGAGTTACCGAGCCCTTGCAAGAGTTACCAGCAAAACTATTTTGCACTCCTGTTTCCTTAATCGAAATACGCATTTGATCTAACTCTACCTCTTAGCTTAAATGAATGTTTCCTGCTGTTCTACATGGAAATGGTATTTGATATATTTGAAGAATGGCGGAAGACCGTTCGAAACTGAAGTCGTCTCATAAGAATTCGGCATTTTCAGTTTCGTTTTACTCTCCTTTTATGTTGTTACTGCTTTTGATCCCCGTTGAATGTGTCAGCGGCAGATGATGAGGGAAGAGAGACAGAGAAAAAGAGAATTTCACCGGATTGCTAATGCAAGTGATTTTTGTTCAGATATTACCTATTTCCAGTAACCTATTTACATGTACAGTACAGAGAGGAAGTGGCCTAATCGCTTTAACTCGTTCCACTATCATATAACGTTTTTAAAAATCTGTACACACTATGACTGCAGCATCATAAAAGCTAATTTGGTTATCATGTGAAACCAATGATTCCGATGTGGTAAAAGTTGCGTCACGAAATCTTGAGCCGATGTATCTTATCTGTCCTGATGGATCAACTCCTTGTGATTCGTCAAACTGCGTTTGCTTAGGATATTTAAAGGGTCTTTAATTAAAAAAAAATCGAGATAATTCAACTATAACAAAACCCGACCAAGAGCTGCATTTCTCGATATTTTTCAATAAATATACTGGTACTGTTACTACTACGAATAATAAAAATAATGATAATAATAATAATAACAATAATAATAATAATAATGATTATAATAATAATTACAGGTTTGTTATGAATGCAGCAAATGGCTGGTGATACAGAGATATACATACAATAAAGAGGCTTATAAGAAGGGCGGGGTGCGTTAATATGTATTTTACACAAATGTAATGATAATGTTCACAATAGTTACGATGGGCCTGTGCTAGCAACGATCTGTCGAGCACACGGATGGCCACGATAACCTTGGGTTAACGTGATATGATACGTTTAACCCTTTGGGTACAACTCGAGCATGACAGGGCCACCCTCAGCAAGCCAGTGCGACCATTGGGTGTGTACGGCGTGACCTTTGGCCTGACCCAGACGGATCGAGTTAACAACTACTTTCATTAAGTATCGAGCGAAAGGTCTCATCGTAAAGGATCGTACCGTCTTGTTGTACAGCCGTGCTGTCGTGCTGAAAGGTCGCACTGTCGTAAAGGTCGTACCGACGTGCTTATAAGAGACAGATATAAATCTCATAACCCTGGTGTCGCCTGCGGTATAGCTAGACTCCCACCATCCCGCTAGAGACACCCCGACCTTGTTAGCCTAGCCGTGGACCTGCTCGTGTTTCACGGAGCATTTTACATGCGTTTGGATGGGTCGACGGGAGAGTGACCAGCTCCCTGTTTAAAAAACCTGGCCACTGTCGTACATAGATAGACGACACGTGCTGGTGTTCGAGATACGACCATTCTAATGGCTTTATTGACCGCATCATTTTATATAGTGTGTCTAACGAACACGATTTAACCTTTCATGAGTTAATATGTTGATTCGTGGACCTAGATATTGAGCACGACACCTTATCCACCCGAGTACGGTTGTTTACGTTCACCAATACGATAATGACCCGTGAGTACAGTGACCATAGTCATCACAGTGATGGCTTAAGTAATCGTATTCATGAGGTTATAACGTCGTACTCGAGATACTAAGTCATCGTACTAATTGGGTCAGTATTATCAGGGTTTTTACCAAGCCGGAGCGATATCTTAACTCCGGATCCGTCATATATATATATATATATATATATATATATATATATATATATATATATATGAACAACGAATCAGAACATAAGCTCTTTAGAAATGAAACAGCAGTGTAAAGATGGTCCATTAACTCACGCAAGAAATTCTATATTGGCATACAAAAGACCAAGTTAAGCTTAGATAATACTGATGGAGAAAAGAAAGGTAGATGAAAATTCTAGGTGTAAAAAGGACAGAAGCAAACGACACTGGTTATGGTAAACGGAAACCACTGAATCTTGAATTTCATGAGACTAAGGCCACCTTAGAAAAGTAGAAAGAACCAAAAGTAAACACAGGAAACGGATGGGTAAGACCCAGACACACACACACAAAAAAAGAATGAAGTGTTAGAGCAAGGTTAAGTTAAAAAAGATAAGGGTTCCTGTTGTCAACTGAGAACCTTTCAATATAATATTGTGGGGACCACATTGTAAATAAAGGTTTCTCTTATGTCTTATGCGCTATCCTCAGTGAAATGTTTAAATATGTACAACTGCAGATAAGTGATTTTTTTTTCCAGTAGATTGAATCAATCAATCCATCAGTCAGTCAGCCTTAACAAAAGTGATAACAGACCTTGAACAAAATAATGAACAGAGTAAGACTGGTTGAACATACGAAAGAAAAGGTCAAATCCAAATTAGGAATCAACAACAGTAAGAGAGAGCCATGCGAATGCTTGTGACACACTAGACCCAAACAAACAAAAATAATAGAGGAATAGAGAGAGAGACAGCAGTAATATGGATGAAATCAACACATCGAACGGCAGTCAAAGGCAGGATCATACTAGGAATAACAGAGACGAGCTAGGATATTAGAGGTAAATAACGACAAAGTCACTAAAACACAACAGCGTGAAGGTCAGGAGTACCGGGGTCCTGGGATACATGACCTGTCAAGCTTGGGAGGGAGGTGTGGGTTGGGGACATGGGAGACAGGCATGGGAGGGAGGCATGTAAGGATGCCTCGGGCAAGGACGTGGGACGAGGGGGCACACCTGCCTCCCATGATGGGTACCATCCGGCTACTCGTGTCGCAAGAGTCAGGTAAAGGATGCTGCTGGTACCCCGTCCATGGAGGGGGGCACCTCACACTCTTGGTACCCCCGTCCACGGACGGGGGACCTCGCACTCATGGGACTCAGTGCATGGAGGGGGTACCTCACACTCCTGAGACCCCGTCCACGGAGAAGGGGCACCTCAGACTCGCAAGGAGTCGTGGAGGGGTAAAGTCAGCAACTGAGGGTCGTACGAGAGTCATCCTAGGGTAGTGTGGGAACCTCAGGGTCGTAGGGGACTCGGCAGGGGTAGTTTCGGCCCCTCACGGTCGTCAGGGAGTCAAGGGATGGTAGTAGTGAGGATGGTGAGGGAAGAGTCAGGTGGTAAGGCCAGGGGGATGGTCGTCTACTCTCTAGTGGCAGGGTCGTTGGGAGCATTGTGGATTGTACCCTGTTGTGAAAGGTATGGGGGTGGGGACGGGCAGGGTACTGCTGGGGTGCTGGGGACAGCAGGGGTATTTCTGGGGTGCTGGGGACGGTAGGTGTACTACTGGGGTGCTATATATGGGCAGTGCAGGTGGTGTTAGAGAGGTGGAAGTCCCCTTGACACGCTTGGTACACACGACACACACACACACACACGTATTAAACACAACAGTTTATAATCGCATGATCAATTAGCATTCTGAGCAAGTCCAGACGTAACAGACGGACGCCCGAACGTCACCGTAAGGAGCATAGCGTCTTATTCGGAAGGCTACAGTCTCAGACGACGGTCCTCGTATAACCCTGGCCGCAGACGAAGTAAAGGGCGAGAGAAGCAGAGAAGTAAGGAGGGGAGAGGAGAGGAAATCTGAAAGTTTTAGAAAATCTTCCTTTCAGAAAAGGGTCAGGTGGAAGGCGCTGGGGAAGACATCCATGAGGACCTCTCGTCATCAGCGGTGGCTTGTGCCGCGTTACTGGCGGCTCCAGATCCTACAGCCACATGCTGTACCTCGCTGGCAGCCGGGTGTCTGTAGATACAAGAGGTGGTGAATCTCTACCCGACTCAGGGTGTCTGTCGTCTGGCCAGGCAGGTTCCCCCCTCCACCACCACCACCACCACCAAGGGGCCTTCTTCACACCTCGGGTGACGCGTGGCGAACCGTGACGCGAGACGGGTAAGGTAGACGAGACCCCACGAGACAGGCCCCATGGGGTCAGGCTGAGGAGACCCGCTCTTTGCCTCTTTCTTTAAGCACGACGGTACGACCTTCGAGCACTACGGAACGACTCTTGAGTACGACTCTACTGCGTTCCTTGGGAATGATGACCTGGTTCTTGACCTCATCTGTAAAGGTCAGGTCAGAGGCCAATCCATCTTGTGGTGCCGTCGTGCTCGAAGACTTAAAACATTAACACACAACCCACTGTACCTGACATATATATATATATATATATATATATATATATATATATATATATATTTCGTTTTGCTTTATACTTTAACGCAGTTT
>JAYMFT010388407.1:0-19905 GCA_038088735.1 Panulirus argus | reverse complement strand
TCTATATTTCAATTAGGGCCCGGCCTTGATGTGGACTTTTGTCCGTGACTGGAGCCTTCAAAATAAAAAAAAAAAAAAAAAAATTTTGCCACCGATGAGCTCAGTCCATTAATTTGTCTGACTCTGTTCAAAGTTGTAAAAGTTCAATTTCAGTTGTAGATTTATATCCCCAGCTTAGTTCTGTGTGCGCATTTCGACATTTGAGAGTGCAGCCCATCATCGGTTTCATGAATATTTATGAGAAAGAGATCCGATCCTACGACTGATCCCTGTGGTACACCATTTCTTACGTCTAACCATTCTGAGGCTTCACCATTAACCACCATTCTTTGTTTAAGACCAGTTAACTAGTTCTCTAGCTTCCGAAGAACAATACCATCTATACCGGGAGTGGCCAACCGGTGGCTCTTCGAAGGCATACATGTGGCTCTTGAATTCACGGCAGCAATAGTAAGCGTAATCACCAATGCTACTTTTATGAAGACGATTGATCCAACCCCTAAATTTAAAAAAAAAATTGTGGACATACCAGATACTTTATATAACAAATCATCAATGAACTCCTCCAGAGGTATTAACTGCAATAAGAGCATCTTTCTGTACGGTTCTCAGCGTGACAGCCGTGCTGGGCGATAGGTTCACGGGTTCCAGTCCTGTCTAGCCGGCCTCTCTGTACCCTCCCCCAGGAGAGTCAGTTACTCAGCCGAGACTTAAACGTCAGAGCTAAGTGCTACAGACGTGGAGTTACAGCTTATTGATGATCACTGTGCTGCAAATGACATTTTTATATAATGTGTATACTAACTCGAACAATGGAAGGAAAATGCACACGAAAGAGAAAATACATAGAAGGGAATCGGTGTTGTAAATATGACTGCGAAGATAAGTACTTTTCCACTGAAAGTTATAAGAAGACCATGTGTCTGCTTTGCCAGATGTGTATATCGGAATTCAAATCTTCAAACTTACGACGTCATTTGACTTCAGACCATGCAAATATTGGTAACTAATTCCCTCACGGTTCTCATTTAAGCACGTCGAAAGTAAAACAATTGAAAACACAATTTAATAAGCTACCTCAGGTTTTCGCCAGTTTTAACAGCTCTGCACAGACAGTAAGATTGACCTCTTTTATCATGGAACATAGCATACTCAGAAGATGATTTTATTACGACTTGCTTCACTGATGCGACTTCAATTTTAGCGCCAGAGAACGGGACCTCTAAAGACCAGCAGTTATCGTGCCACACAACTGAGCGCAGAATTTCCAATCTAATCAGTAAAAATTCGATCAAAACTGCACTCACAACATCAGCAGCGTGATTATTTGAGTACAGCTTTGGATGACTCGTGGGATATGCAGGATGGACCTCACTTATCAGTTTTTGTTCGTACTGCGTCTTGATGTGAGAGCAGAACTCCTGGTTATTGTGTCACTTCATGAAGGACTGAACTCATGGACAAGATATAAAAGGTTCACTGATGCCCGTAGTTACAGAGCACACGTTGCCTGAAATTCGGACATTTTCACTGTACTATTCGCCGTAGACAAATGGTCTCTAAACTCTCAAGCTTAATCACGTCATGACACCTGTGTTGGATACTGTAAATGCTATTCCGATAAATGTACCAAATCAAAGACAGTCTGAAAATCCGACGAGAGAAGTTGAGGGAAGAACCTTTCCCAACCCAGTTCGATGGCTCTCTCGTCCCCCTAGAACTGGCGTGACCCCAGACCTGGCGTCATCCCCATAAATGACGTCGTCCCCACACCTGGCACCGTCTCCCACACCTGGTGTCGCCCCTGTAGTTGGCCGGGCCGCTAACGCACTCCGTCTGACACCGACCCACATACATTCGGCCCATTAAACCTTAAGTCATCTAAATATCTACTCTAACTGGCATCATGGAGGCCTAACTTAAGCCTGGTCACGACCCCCATCTTCCTCATCCCCAGCACCCGTCCCATACCCCTCTATCCCCCCCCCTCCCTCACCCCATTTTTTTTTCTCTACTCTTCTCATCACCCTTACCTCTCCCCGTTTTCCTCCTCCATTCCCCTCCCCAGCCTCAAGTTCCACCTCCCCTTCAATAATCCTCCCTCCTCTCCTCCCTATGTCACTGTCACTCTCTGCTTCATCTTCCTCTTAGCCTCACATCCCTTCTCCACACACCTCTCCCTAAGCATAACCTCTCCCTCCCTCTCCCTCCTAAACGCTCATACTCACTCACCTTCCCCAGCACAAACACAGTAACGCCGATCGCAAACACAGTATGAACTATGGACCGTAAATCATGAACGATGAACAATAAATTGCGAATTGTGAAGCAAGCGCCTATCCCCATCCTACCCCCCCCCATCCCCCATCCCCTAGCCCAAGGCGCCTCTCACCTTCTACGAACCCTCTCGTTAATCCTTAGGATTTTGATAAGATTAGTTTTTTCTTATTTTAATCAGTAACATCAGTTCAACGTTTTCTATATCTAGCTCTCAAATACTGGAAAATATATGTGTGTGTGTGTGTGTGTGTGTGTGTGTGTGTGTGTGTGTGTCAACAGTGTATTTGATCTGGTCCACCCTGCAGGAGACCCAGTGATGCCACTAAGGACGCCCACCGCTGACCCACCTCACGTTTACTACTCGCCCGCCGCATCCCTACCACTCACTCACCTCCTGCCCACCGCTAACCATCCCCCGCCCATCACTCACCCATTTCACGCCCACCCAACACTTACCACTCACTCCCTCATCACGCCCACCACCTGACGCCCTCCTCACATTGTTGGGAAGTTTTTCCGTTCACACTTCCCTATAACATTTCCACAGAAGTATTCTTGGGTTTTCTTCTCAGATTTTTTCCTCCTTCCTGCCAGCTGTTGAGCCAGAGGGAGGGGTGAGTGGGTAGGAGCTCTCTCCTTTACCATCCTCTTTCCTCCTTAAGTAAGATTAGGACCGCTGATAACCTCACCATGGACCATCAGGTCTCCCGTTATCCTTCCTTCCCACCTACTGCCACCAAATCATCTGACGAAGCCCCACCAGGCAGTGGGCCTTCACTGCCGCCCCACTGCGACACATCACCCCACTACCATCGTTGACACATAGTAACTGTGCTCCTCTCACGTCACTGTGCCGGCGTTTGGAGGCGTGCGCAATGAAAAGGAGGCGTGGGCGGTACTCCTGGATCCCCGCGCCCGTAAATAGTCAGCCACCACGCCCACCTAGACCACCGGCCTGGCCGTCATGCCTCCTCCTGCCCGACAGCCGTACCCAGCGCCCTTTCCTGCTTTCTTCCGTCTGTCAGGACCTCTCCAGCCTACTGTAGGATCCAGTACCCTCTCCAGCGAACTGCAGGATCTAGTACCCTCTCCAGCTTACTGTAGAATTCATTACCCTCCCCAGCTTACCCTAGGATCTTGCAACCTTTCCAGCTTACTGCAGAAACCATTTCCCTCTCCAGTTTATGGTACGATCCAGTACCCTCTCCTGCTTAATGTGGGATCCAGTGCTCATTCCAGCTTGCTGTAGGATCCAGTGCCCTCCCCAGCTAAATGTAAAATTCAGTACCCTCTCCAGCTTACTGTAGGATACAGTATCCTCTGCAGGTTAATGTAAAATCCAGTACCCTCTCCAGTTTACAGTTGGATCTAGCATCCTCTTCAGCTTACTTTAGGATCTAGTTCCCTCTCCAGGTTAATGTAGGAACTAATATCCTCTCCAGATTACTGTAGGATCCAGTACCCTTTCCAGGTTAGTATAGGATCCAGTACCCTCCCTAGCTTAGTGTAGGATTTATTACCGTCTCCAGCTTACTGTAGGATCCAATACTTCCTCCAGCTTAGTGTACGTTCCAGTACTCTCACAAGCTTAATATAATAACTGGTGCCCGTTCAATCTTACAGCAAAAACATGTAAGATGATGTTGAAATGGCAGTGCAAAAAATATTCAAACAAAAATAGGAATGATACAAGACGATACAATTATAAAAAGATCATCCTTGCATTACTTTTGATAGGCAAAGAAAATATGTTGCATGCAAATGCTTTATCAACTGAAAATTCCCACTACAGTGACAACACTATCAGTTGGGAGAGCCACTGATGAGGACATCTTTCAGAACAGTATCTTGGACTCCTGTCCAACTATTCACGCTCCTTTCTTCCTACTCGTGCATGTGCCTTACTTCCTTGTTATATGCTTCTCATAGCTTAAAGCAGCTTTCCTCCTACACCGTATAGTCTTCAGATCTTCCACAAAGCTTCTCTATCACCTCTATCATATGCTTTCTCCAGATCCATAAATGCTACATACAAATCCATTTGCTTCTCTAAGCATTTTTCGCATACTTTCTTTATAGCAAACACCTTAAGCACACATCCTCTACCACTTCTGAAACCACACTGCTCCTCCCAAATCTGATGCTCTGTACATGCCTTCACCCTCTCAATCGATACCCTCCTATGTAACTTACAAGGTATACTAAAAAAAACTTATACCTCTGTAGTTTGAACACTCACCTTTATCCCCTTTGCCTTTATACAATGGCACTATACATGCGTTCCGCCAATCCTCAGGCACTTCGCCATGACCCATACATACACTGAATATCCTTACCAACCAATCGCCAATACAGTCACCCCATTTCTTAATAAATTCAACTGCAATAGCACCCACTCCAGCCGCCTTGCCACATTTCACCATTTCTTCTCTCTTCACCAAACTACTCTGCGTAACTCTCTCACTTTGAATACCACCCTCACCCAAACACCCTGCTACCACTTTCCCCCTTGCCCCCTTCACCGGTGTTCCCATTTGTTCTCTTGTTTTCTGCACATTATTTACCTCCTTCTAAAACATCTTTTTGTTCTCCCTAAAGTTTACTGATACTCGCTCACCTTAACTCTTATTTGCCCTCTTTTCCAACCCCTGTACCTTCCTCTTGACCTCCTGTCTCTTTCTCTTGCAGTTCTCTCAATCACTTGCACTCCCTCCCTGTATGTATCGTCCAAACGCCTCTCTTTTCTCTGCAACTAGCAACTTTAGTTCCTCATCCCACCACCCACTACCCTTCCTAATCTGCCCACCTCGCACCTTTCGCATGACACGCATCTCTTGCACCTGTTTGCAGTGCTGCCGTAAATACCTTCCATTTTTCATCTATATCCCTTGCTTCATTTACTCTCACCTCTTTCCGTTCTACACTCATTATCTCCTGGTATTTCTTCACACAAGTCTCTCTAACAAGCTTACTTACTCTCGCCACTTTCTTCTCCCCGACATTCTCTCTTCTTTTTTGAAAACCTCTACAAATCTTTACATTCGCCTCCACAAGATAGTGAACAGACATCCCACCAGCTGCCCCTCTCAGCACATTTACATCCAAAAGTCTCTCTTTTACATACCTATCAATTAATACATAATCTAATGATGCCTGTTGACCATCTCTTCCACTCTACTTGTGAATATCTCTCTTTTTAAACCAGGTATTCACAATTACTAGTCTTTTTTCAGCACAAAAATCCATGAGCTCTTCACCATTTCCATTCACAACACTGAATGTCCCATGTGCACCAATTATACCCTCAACTGCCACATTACTCACCTTCGCATTTAAATCACCCACTACTAATACCCGATCTCATGCACCAAAAGTGCTGGTACTCTCACTCAGCTGCTCTCAAAACAGTGTTAATGGGATTGCCTTGATTAGGGCCTCAGCTGCCCCTGCCGTCTCAGCCAACTTAAAAAAAGAAATCTTCTTGAGTGGATTTCTAACCCATGTGGATACCGTAGTAGATATTGGACCACATAACTTTGAATTTTCTCTACATTCTTCGTGTTCCAGATTGTAGATTTACCCAGGTTTGTAAGCATGCCCAAGCTCTGATGCGCCCACAACAGCTTCTGTTTAACTGCTGGTTCTTGGGTAGAAGATGTTGCTGTACATTTGGATGCCATATTAACAAACATAAATACAGTAGGTTCCAGGAAATTCAACATCATCAGGAAAGCTCAAATTGCACAAGTATCGCTGATCCGCACAAAATGGTGGTAACTTTGAGACAAGACTCGCGGCTGGGAACATGGTGCACTCCACCTGGGACCCATGCTTTACTCCATCTGACAACCTTCACTGAAGTTTTGGCACACTTTCTATCATGCTGACTTACCCTCACCAGCATTAACACATCATAAGATTTCTAGCTTCGTTTCTAAGGTCAGAGGAGTTTTCTTCTGTTTGCTGGTTCTGGGATAGATGTTGCTGGATGTTTGGATGGCATATTAACAAACACAACCCAGCAGGTTGTAGGTATACCCAGATCGTACAAGTATCCCAGATCTGCACACAACGATGATAACTGCACGACTGACCTGCTGGCAGGAACAGGTGCACTCCACCTAGGACCTACACTTACTCCACCCGCCACCCCTTTCTGATGTTTTGGTACATTTTCTACCATACACATCTGCATATTGCGAATTTTGACCGCACATAAAGAGGAATTGGTAGAAGGAGGTTCCTCATATACGTAAAGATTGTGTGTACATTCCTCAAATAAAATGGAAGGATCCAGAAAAAATATACAATGATAACAGTGAAGGAACAATCATGGTGCATGAAGCTGTAATACACTCACTTCTCAGAGATGGCAAAGTATTGATAATGGGGTTTTATCAATGATAAAATGAGTGGGGAAACTTTGGATTCTCATGGTGATCAAAGGCTATACAACAAAGATAGGCAAGTCGAGAAACAGCGGTGTGACGAGGAAACCATCAAACGCACTCACAAACCAGCACTGAGTGAGTGGGGAACTCGCTAGATGTCGTCTGCAGGAAATTCTTTGGCGGGAAAATCCAATGTTGACGTTTGTGTGTCACCATGTCTGCTGAGTATTATCCATGCTGCCTCTGCAAAAGACACAATCGAACTCATACTAAGTTAGTTAATCATAAATTTCTGAAGGAGAAAGATAGGTAAGTACGTGGTTGTTGCTGTGTGCCTACAAACTACAAATAAGGAAGATTATAAAAAGTTAAACTTTAACTCATAATATCATGTACAATATGACTAGTCACTTTATGTCTAATATTAACAGGCAAGGTTTACATATCTATGAAATAACCAGAAAGTTATCTTGTCTTTTATAAAGCAGAGACAGGCTAGGTAGGTGGGTAGCTTTAAATATTTCCATTAAAATGAGAAACCTATCATGGTTTTAGCAAGAACAGGTTTGGAATTCTCAAAGCATCATCTACAGTACAATACATAGTAATTGATCATTCACAAAATTCTTCTTTGTACAAGTATCACACATGTGCTGTACCAGCATTACTTGAAATGATTTACGCTGCTACCTTGACTGCAGGTATCTTAGATCGAAAGAGGCAGTAAATTCTCTGGCTAATACAAGCAGGGCAACCCAAGACCTCCACCAACATTTCCACATATGCAGCCATCATTTTCTGAAAAGAACTACATTAATAAAAGAAGACTTCAGAGTGATGCCTACCCCGATCAAAAATTAGGAGATAATCCAAATTTATAATCTATGTATATTTTATCTCATATGTGGCAAATTATTGTATAGAGAACATGTACACATTTCATAATCCAATCCCAAGTGTGTTTGTTTCTTTTAGTCTGCTATTAGTATCACTAAAATGCACACTGTATTTCACAATAAAGTTCAACATATTAAATTCCATAGGAAATATATGAGTGCAATGTTTATATACAGTATGTAAAATGTATATAATGGTGTTAATTTACAGATAGCTTTACTGGCACCAAGAGCATTAACAACATAGAGCCAAGCAACTCATTCCACACCACTAATAAAGTATTAGAAGATAATTTAGGCAAGCATTATTGTTTTATGAAACTTATAATTTCAAAAAATATTGCCCATATAGATATAGTATATAATTATATCCTTTGTGATTTACCAAATTGTGTTATATACTATATCTATATGGGCAATATTTTTTGAAATTATATTGCCCATATAGATATAGTATATAATTATATCCTTTGTGATTTACCAAATTGTGTTATTTCATTTTGAATATTTTTTTGACCAGACCAAGATGTGTCAGGTTCCATAACCAGTATAGAAGATATCAGGAGTGTACAACAGTTTTCACCTGAATCCAATCTTAGAATAATAGGTATGAAAAAAAGCTTTGCTGTTGATGTAAAATAAATACTGTAGATATCATATACTTAATGTATTGGTAATTTACACCGTACTCATATGTTTGGTCAGTGTGATTTAATATACATTCTGTATGCAATATACAGTTTCAAATACTGTGCTGTACCTGCACAGTACTTGAAAAAAGGCTTCCTATAGTAGCACTGTACTGTCATACAATACTCATTTTAAAACTAATCTTAAAACAGGAGTTGGTGGATCTGAGGTCATCAATACAGAACATGACCCCGAACCTGTGGACATGTCAGCTGTGCCCTGCCCTTCACAGAAAGCTGCCTTTCAGACAGCCCTCGGTAAGAGAATGTAGTTTCATCTATCATGGAAAGTTTAATGTTGATTACGCTGTCTTTTTTTTCTATCAGGCATTTACATATTAGATGATACATGTTGACATGTTAAGCAAAAGGCAGCAAAGTGAATACCATAAGTGCACACTGGGACTTTTAAGTCACAACATTACATTTGTTCTTATCTGTGTATTTAATTAAGAAACTGTCAGTCTAATTATTTTGACTGTTGTAGCATTCAGATTATGTAGTAGAATAGTAGAATTTTTTTACTTTCAAAACCTCAACTTCACTATGATAATTTCAAATAGTATGTAAATTGTTCAATATGCCTTAATCAAAGGAGATGGCAAGCATTGAATATGCTGTATTGTCACTTCCTTTATATTCACCCACAACCACTCCATAAAATCTAATCAAAAAATCATTTTCTGTCAAAAAGTTATGATGGAAAAAGTCCAAACCTGATTTTACTAACCCTATACAGTACAGTAGAGTGCATCTTTACACAATCAGATTTTCATGTTTTCACCTTTTAGTACATTCTAGTACACTGTCAAAATTACCCAATGACTATAAGGTTAGTACTACAGATTTATATACCTACTATTGTATTTACTGTTCCATGAAAGACAGTCATTTCAGATATTAATTTTATTGTTATAAAATTTGCTGTATTACAATTTTTTTGAATATTTTACACTACTGTTCAGCATAGCATAATCAGAAATGTTTGTAGGTCATTATTAGAATACTCATTATATATTTTGTTAATCTGATTACAACTGCCAACACTAATTTATAATTTTTACATGAGCAGATGTCAACAGAGAAGTATAAGACTGTAAGAAAAGAAAATCTTCTAAACTGCTACATAGGTATAGAACAAGGATCAGTGGATTATTGAAGAGAGTTGATACACTGAAAAAGTCTCAATCAAGATGTAACCAAAAGTGCACCTTACCAGCTAGCATAATTTCAAATGCATCTAAATATCTCAAAGGTTTTCCATTAGAATATTTCAAGACACAAAGTTGTTAACTGTCCAAAAGGAAGGTAGACACTATTCAAATGACATGAAAAGCTTTTCACTTTGCCTTTATTTTAGTAGCACCAGGGAACATAATTCACTTGTTAAAATTTTTGCTCTTCCAAACACACACACCATACACTACTGGGTTAATTATTTAAGGCTTCATCCTGGATGGAATCAATCAATATTTGATTTTTTAGAAAAGAAAGCCAAAAACTTCAAAACAAAGGACAAGACATGTGGGGTGGTATTTGATGCCATTTCAATAAAATCTGGCATATATTATAATAAAAGAAAAGACAAGTTTGAAGGAGTGGAAGACATGGAAGAGTATGGGACATAAGAGAAATTTGCTCAATATGCCATGGTGTTCGTGGTGAAAGGTTTGTGCAGGATGTACAAGCAAACATTGGGGTATTTCTTTCTTAACAGGTCCATAAGGCCACATATTTTACAATAAATGATAACAGATTGCTTGAATAGAATCAAACATACAGGATTGTTACCCAGGTTTGTTGTATGTGACCAGGATGTAACATACCATGCAGTGCTAAGGAGACTTTGCTTATCTAGCTCTTCCCCATTTATCATGAATGGAGATGATATAGTTAATTTCTTTTATGATACCCCTCATCTAATTAAAAGTATTAGAAATAATGTTTTGAAGTATGAAACATCATTTAATGGCAAGATGATAAAGTGGAAATGTGTAGAACAATTTTATCAAGCTGATACAAAACTTTCAATTCATCTTGCTCCTAAATTGTCAGACCATCACATCTACAGCAATACATTTGATAAGATGCATGTAAGCTTGGCAACACAGACCTTAAGCAGCAGTGTAGCTGCAGACATTACAACTTACTGCACCCATAAAGAATTCCCAGAAGAAGCCATATACACATCATGGATCAGTTGTTTGATGTATTTAATCACTATAAAGAGAAGAAATGTGCAATTAGTGTAGACAGTGATCAATTTACCATTTTAGATGAGGCAGTGGAATCTTTTTCATGTAAATTTGCAGGATCAAAGGAAAACCCCTCATGTGTCAGTGGATGGCTCCTTAATATATCTAGTTTAAAGGTTTTATGGGCTGATGTAAAAGAGAACTTTGATTTCCAGTATATCTTAACAAATAGAATCTATCAAGATTGTCTTGTAAACTTTTTCAGTGTCCTTAGAAATGCAGGTGGGAACAATACTTCTCCCACTGCCCCAAGTTTGTTAAGTGCAGTTAAGGGTGTGATAGGAAATCAGATCTTGCATAAGTCTATGAGCAGCAATTGCATAGATAATGCCACTCCATTTTTAGATACATTAAGTTTTCCATTGCCCAAAGAAGTTCCTATTCAGCCTACAGTTACTATTGATGAAGATGAAATGGCTGGAATAACTGAACTGACTTTCATAGCAAATAAAAGTGTTAATTGGTCAAAGATTAATAAGGTCAATGTTAAATACTATAACGTTACAGGGATCTCACAAATCACAACTTTGTGAAGGTATATTTGAAAAGCTTGTTGATGTATATCTACTAATGTATCTGCACTATCATACAAAGTTTCTTAATAAGGAAATGAGGAAAAATAAAAATAAATGCAACATCCTCACATTTTGTTGCTAAGAAAAGCAAAAAAAAAAAACGATCAACTTGTCCCATAAATAATTTTTTTATAGGTCTATTTTGTCCCCCCCAAAAAATGGAGTGGCAACAGGTTAATGGTATGTACACCATATGCATTTGTTCTTTAGATAAACTGCAAAATTTTGCATGAACTCTTACTGTTGAACTGTATATGCCTGTTTCATTTTCATTATATCTTCTCTAAATGTTTAATAAGTTATTGTTTTCTTCCTAGCATGTTCATTAATTGTATATTTGGCTTTCTTAAATTTATAGTATCTTGTTTAAATTTTTTTCTTGTTCTTACGTTTAATCATTATTTTTCTTGTGTTTATCGGGGATTGCTTATTTTATGATTTTCTAAATGTTATTTCATATTTCTTTTCATAGTTATGATTTCCACATTACGCATGTATATTTTTTGTTTTGAGTTTTCCATTGTTCTTGTATATGAAATGTTTAAAATTATACCTTCAGTGATAAAACTACAATGTACTGACTTGTCTTACTTATACCTTTAATAAAAGATGTTAAACTGTATACTGAATATTGTGTCAGTATTAAAATATAAACATATATTGAAATATTAATCTAAAAAATGTTTCATATCAACAAGGGTAGAGCATTAATGTTCATGAAAATGGAAACAGATAACAAATAAAAATCATTGCTTTACCTGATAATGAAAATCTTTTACTTCGATAACAAAAAACATTCCACTGTGTAATAAAAAAGAGTAGATAACGATTAATTTTTTTCCTATCAATAGATAAAGTAATATGTTTATGTTCACATTTAAAGTATATGTCAGTGTTTAAGTTAAACTTTGGAAAATTTACGAATCATTTTCTTAAATATGATTTTGTCAAACAAAAATACTCATGAATGAAATATATACCTCAATATAATGGCATGACAGTCTATAACTATTTGGCAACTATCCCTAAGATATGGAAGTATCCGGCATCATGTCCCCAAAACTTTCTTGAAAACTAACTAGATGGCACCATATATTTGCATCAAATTTTTTACTTTAGGGTAGATACCCTCTGTCCTATCTTTGTTGTATAGTCTTTGCTGGGTGATAGGGAGTCATGGAGACAAGTTTTTAGAGGGTATACTGGAAAATTTCCAATATCAACAAGTTAGTGAGCACACAAGGATGAGAGGAACATCCTTACTTGATCTTATCTTCATACATACTTGCATACATAACAGGAATATAATATATGATACCACAGTTCAACACAGTCATCAAGAAATGCTCATTTGACCGTGTGGTAAACAAGGATGTTAAAAGGGCTGAGGTAGGGAAAGATGTAAACTGATGAAATTGTGGAAACTAAACAGACCAACAATTTCTATGGTAACATAGACTGGAAAAAAAAAAAAATAGACTGGGAAATGGAATACAGTAGCCAAGATCTAGGGTTTTATGTTGAGATGGTCAGGGACATTTATAATGAAGGAGTATCTCTAGCCAAAAATACAAAGGGAATGGTAAGACAGAATGGTTTAATGAAAGATGTCAAGAAGCAAAGGAGCTTCGAGATGTGCGGTGGCAAAGATATTGACAACACTCAACCCAGCTAGCATTTGCAAGGTATATGACAGCAAGGAACAAATACACTGGGTTTAGATAAGAGGAACAAATAAGATATGAAAATAATGCTGTGGACAAGGTAGAAAATCCAAAAATTTTCCAGAAATTCATCAGGAGTCATTTGTCAGTCATAGAGCAGCTAATCAGGACAAGGAATTTAGAGGAATGAATTGTTGAGAATGATGTAAGGACATGTGAGGAACTGAATAACTTCAAAAGTGTTTTAAAATTGGAAAACACTATAGTTCCATCACCAGTGAGATGGAATGGGCAGGAGGTGTGAAAAAATACTGAGAAATCTAGGAAAGTCATTAATAGAATACTGAAAGGCCTTGATCCATACAAGGCTCATGGTCTATATGAAATTTCACCATTAGCTGAAAATGTGTGCAAGTTACATTAGATTAACATTTTGAAATACTGTTCAAAATGTCACTGGAGGTAAGTGGAATGCCAAGGGAATGAAAAAGGGCAAATTTCATACCTGTTAGTAAGAAAAGAGACTGGGGAGAGGCACTGAACTACAGGCAGGTCTCATTGATGAATGTGGTCTGAAAGGTTCCAGAAAGGATAATTAGAAAGCAGACAGACAATTTCTATAAAGGAGAAATTTCATAAGTGATAGACAACATGGTTTTATGGAAAGGTGCCATGTCTAACAAACCTCTTAGATTTCTATGAGAGCGTGAGCTCTGTCTTAGATGAAGGAAAAGACTGGGCAGATTGTCATCTGGACTGCCAAAAATCATATGACACTGTTCTACTTGGGAAGCTGATCAAAAAGCTGCATTGCTAAGCAACAATAATGGAGAAACTCATTTCTTATCTCAGCGGAAGGGGACAAAGGGTGCATGTCAAAGGAGCTTTCTCTAAATAAGTAGAAGTGGTGACCAGTGGAGTGCCACAGGGTTCTGTTCTGGAACTGTTCTATCTACCTACATTTCTGACGTCTATTCCCATCTGGAATTCCCTCAAGGGGGTGGCCACGGCAACAGAGTCTGCATAGCTAGTGAACTCCATTGCCACTTCTTAATCTTTAATGCCCCAACCCTTAACAGGCCACTGGCAGAAGGCAACTATAATGTGGTGTTTGCAAAGGCTTGTACCTAAAGTTTCTACTGACTACTTCTACCTAATGCTCCTGCCTAATGTTCCTACCTACTATTTCTACCTAATGCTCCTGCCTACTACTTCTGTCTATTGCTCCTACTATTTTGCCAATAGGGAGGGCTAGTGCATAGTACTCATTGTAGGAAAATGTTGAGTTATGAAGAATGAGGTGTGAAGCTCTAGTAATGTCAAGGGTTGTGTGACAGAATGCCAGTAGTGCATCTGTGGGTGAGGCAGAAAGAAAAGATAGCCATCTGGGTCAAAGGAGTGCATCTTGACAACCACTGAAGTGTTGGCTCACTATGCAGCCATCATTATCGCTCCTGATACTCAGGCAGGTAGTACTGACAACATACCTCACTGGTCGGTTATTACCTACCAATTACCGCCTGTCTTGTATCTTTTTATATATCCTAACTATTTCCCGCATTAGCAAGGTTGTGCCAGAAACAATGAAATGGCCTCATTCAATCACATCCACTCTCTAACAGTCATGTATAATACACTGAAACCAAAACCCCTAACCACAACCAATCTCCACATTCTTTTCTGTGGTTTCTGCCAACTGCTTCATATGCCCTTATTTAGCCCAGTGACACCAAGTCATACCCTGTAAACAACATTCTTTCAATCTCTTCTATTTCTTGCATACCTTGCTCCCTCCTGCATGTTCAAGCCTTCAGCCTTCAAAGCATCTTTCACTCCATCCTTCCACCTCCTCTTTGGTTTTCCCCATTTCTTTATTCCTTCCATTTCTGATATGTCCTCTTGGTCATTCTTTCTTCACTCATCCCCTCCATATGTCCAAACCATTTCAGTACACCCTCATCAACTCTCTCATACATACTTCTCTTACGACCAGACGGCTCTTTTACTTTATCATTTCTCATTCAATCAACATTCTAAGAATATTTACATTAATACATAAGAAAATCTGATTCATATTATTCAATATCTTCAAGCCTCAGGAAGCATTATAGAAACTTTTTGCAGATCATATAAGGTTGAAAAGCCTTTCTGGGGTCAAAACATCTTTGGAAAGTTGAAGACAGCAGGAAGTTACAGAACTATATATACAAGCTTGCTGGCTCCACCCCATCAGTCCATGCACTTGCTACTAACCTAGCTGCCAATATTGATAAGCAGATGAAATCTGATTTATTAACTGAATTTTCCATACTACTGTGTGTACTTCTGCTTTCCTCATCTTTTTATACACTCCTTCACAAAATACTTCTAATTTGTTCCAACTCTGCAGGTGTCTATAATCATCTACGTCCACCATGAGAGCACTAGATCCTCCGTAATGCCTTATATCAGTCTCATACTTCATGATTCCCATTGTTAGCCTTCATCCAGTTTCTACATAGCAGGCATTTTCAAACTCATTTCATGGGATCCTGTAAATGAAACTTGCTTTGTTGCTAACCCCATTGACTTTGTTAACACCTTGCAACTTCAGTTTTGTTGCTTCATGAAGTGGCAGTGATTATGTCTGTTTGCTGTAAGAAATCACCAGTGATCTGAGCTTGTTTTAGGAACTAACACGAATTTCTAATTTCTTGACGAGATTTTCTCCTTTTCATTTTCTCCATACCTCTTCATTATCCTTCTAATCCCATAGAAGCATAGAGAAAATGGGAAGGGTAGTGTTTCATCACCTAACAGAAATTTATATTAATTCCCAATTCAGAATAATCTCAAATTATTAACAAATTTATAAAGTATATAGGCACATATATTACCATTCTGTCCAGCCAGAAAACTGGTGAAGTTGAGAGGTGTAAACAAAGAGCTTGGGGTAGAAATAAAGCAAGTGTCTTATCCAGGATCCAGTGTAAAGGTTAACATGTGTACAGTATTATGGAGAAACAGGATGAAGGTTTACACACAGAACTTTCCTAAACCTTTTTTATTTTACCAGTGGTGAAAATATATTCTTATGCAATAAACAGCAATCAAGTCCGGAAAAAAAAATTATAATCAAACTCAGTGGTCAGCACAATAATTTTGTTAGATTTACTATTTCCTTTAATTTCACATATTACTTTTAGTTAAAGATATTCTTATTTTCCTTCTCAGCTATCATTATCTTACATTTTCTTGTTAGAAGAAACTTAACACTACTTTCCTAGACAAGAATACAACACAACTAAACATTTTTTGTATACTATTCACCCTGTTAAAATGCTTATTTTGTTAATGTACATATCAAACAAATACTTTAAATGGGAAGCCATAGTTTTAATAGGAAACTTCCATACTGTTTTAATGTGGGGAATTAGTGAAAGCCTTCCATTCTTTTTAACATTTTATTAGCTTCACTTATATACTTCGAGCTAAAGGCTTTCTTGTGACAACTATGTTAGGCATGGAAGTGTTCTTCAACAATAGTTTGCAGCATTGTTGGTATTGAGCCAGATACATTTATTTTGTGCAAAATATACAATAACCTGGGTGTAGAAAGGACTTTCCAGAGGACAATCCAGCTTTTAATGTGCATACTGACTTAGTGAAAATTGATCAATATATAATTAGAAAATGCAAGAAATTATAAAACTGTGAAAAAGCAAGTGTTTGATAAAGTTTTGGTGATAGTTTGCCCAAAGTGGAAGAGAAAATATATGCACAAGTGTTCCAGTAATATGAAGACTAATACTGAAGAACAAATCCATGATTGTATAGCAGGCCACTGAAAATATATCAAACTGTAATGTATGCAGATGAGTAAGCTCTGATTTGTTTAAAAATGTATACTGGGGACTGCATAGAACATCCTGCCAAAGGCAAAAGACATCATCAGTAGTGAATTCACTTACACTGAATGAAAGATATATGTACTTAATTTCATCCCTTACTTATAACAAGTTGAGGTATTGCTTATCATTAAACATAAGATTCAAAATTAAAAACCTAAGATACAAAGTTCACTTAAAATAATTCATCAAATTACAAAACTTGCAATAAAAAGCCTATCTACAACCATTAAAAATTGGAGTTAACTTTATTATTCAAAACATTATAAACTCTCAATTCTGTGAAAAGGATTCATAAATCACTATCACTTTTCATTAAAGGTACACATTTATATACTTTGCTGATAATAAAATACCCCAGAATTGTAAGCACAAAGAAAATCTTGTATACCTACAAAGTTAAAAATTTTGAAATTCTTGAGTAAAAGTCAGCACTTTTAAGACATTTCATAGTCCTCAAAAGTAGTATATCATGTTAAAAAAAAGCTGACTTATGGAAAAGCAGAAGACAACATACACTTAGCAAGAAAGACCACTGAATGAGTAAAGAGCAATATATAACTCAGTCATCCAAAACTTGCCTTTCAATTTAACATAATGAAAAAATTACACTTTTCCATTTATAATTTAAGGAATAGGAATCTAATATGAAACATCATAGTTAAGAAATTCTAATCAAGTAATTCTTCATCCACTTGCTGCAAATTCTGGTATTTCCCTTAAAAATAGCTCTCTTTATTATGATCTAGAGAGCTTTAAGGACAACCTGTTCTTTCATAGTAAAGATAACATCTCCTATCATCCATGAACACTAAACCACAGGCTGATTTAAGCTGGTTGACTTGAACTTTTCTGAAAATGATAAATGAGAGGTATTTGTGAAATGCCTGATTTTATGCTAATTTGACCACCTAAAGGTTATGCTACTCCTACCATCTATAGATGTGCATATGTTACTCTTATTTCCTAGCATATTTCACTCTCATTCCAAAGAATACCATAAAAAGTATCATATAAAAATAAATGCTGATGGGAAAACCTTCATATTTAAATGGCAGATACTATCACTCCTATTGAAAAAGGTTCCTTGTTTGCTTTGAAGTTGCTATTTTCAATTGGGCATTGTTAACCATTGGATATTTGTCTTATAAAAAATGCCTTGCCCTTAAACATCATCATTCAGAGCAAGCTTCAGTACTTATGAGGATGCTAAGACCAATATTTGCAGCCCTTGCACACAGTTTGAACAAAAATCAATCTTTCAGCAAATTAAAGGGCATGCGGCTCTCAGGAACAATATTCGGCATGCTATTAGCTGGGGCTGTGAGAACAGATATGTTCAGGGCTCTTCCATACATAGTAAATCAGTGCCAGAGGATGCTTCACTTGGACTGATGCACTCTTACAAAAGAATCCTATTACATGCAATACTTACTATATCATATAATACCTTAGACACAAAATTATTGTTATGGCTATCAATATACCAGGTTGATACAAAAGTGCTAATGCAACAAAAGGTACCTTGTCTAAAGGTGAACCTCTTAACTTAAAGATATGATTCCAAAACCTTTCTGGGACAATCTGTGTGCCAACAAGTCCTCAATAGTCACCTTAAAGACTGTGAAATTAACCTGATCAAAAGATGTTAGTATTCTTGGAAGAAAAATTAAAGATATATTGTTAGTTAGTTTGTTCAACAGTCTTTTCACCAAAATTGTATATATCAGAAGTTCACATATCTTAAGCAAGAATTTTCATTTTGAAACTGAATTTCATGAAGTACAGAGGCAGGGAAAGTTACTATTGAAGTACTTGTAGGAGCTTATTGGACATCCAGTTGAGAGATTAAATATCAAATCGACCCCTCATCTTGCAAATTCAAATAACATGCTACACTAATGTAAAAAAATCATGCTACACTGTGAATTTTGGATTCACTAATCATGAGATTAACTTTTGGATGAAAAGAATTTCCCCTAGAAATCCTAATATTCTCGGGAGAAAGAATCCTTAAATGCACAGTTTACCATATTAGCCTTGTATAAAAAATTATCTTTCCTATATCCTGAAGGATTGTGGTGCTTTGGGTCAGAGGTGAAATAATATGAGCATTAACTATGTAAGGCCTGTGCAGTGCTTTCATTTATATGTAAAAGGACAAAAAATAATTTCTTTACTATTTCACATTAGCTAAAGTCCAATAGCAACCAATATCTAATTTGCTATTTTCTTTGTTTCATGCACACTAAATGGGCAAAAAGGGCAGAGTATGAGAAAAAAAAATTCAGAACTTAAACTCTGAGTTGCTGATGTGATTTTCTAGCCATGTTGCCAACTGGAAATCTAGCCAAATTTTTCCTAAGTTAGGTCTTGATAGAGGAAAGTCATTCCTTCTTTTACTTCTAGGAAACATTGATTACCCTTCTCATTAAACTGTATCTCTGGTTGATAGCTTACTGGTATGCCTTCCATTTTGAGACTGACCAAAACAAATATGCATCCAGGTTCATTATACATAAAAGGTCTTCCTTAGAGTAGTATCATCAAATGAAATGAAGTGGTAATCTTAGTAAACAAATTTAGACTGAAAATAAGTATTCTTAATGACTTTAGAAACAAGCTGAAAAATCTCAGTATCTTTTAGTAAACTAAATTGCATGAGCAAGTGCATACTACATATCCCAAAAACTACATTTATGAAGGAATATAAGACGAACTACTTTTTCATAAAGCCCCTACTTTAGCAAAGCTATCCATCATTCAAAGTACAAGTTCCAACCCAGAGGAACCTCATGTATGCTTCATAGCTTTACTTCAAGCATGGGTGTTGACTGATGTAACTGAGGGAAAAAAATTGTAATAACATCATATCAAAGTTTATTTGTGATTAACTGAATCCAAATGAGCGTGACTTATGGGCTGTTATGTTGCTTTCCCTAGTAAGATAACCAGTGGAAAATAGTAAAATAAGCAGCACCAGGCATATAGCAACTCATATGAACGATACAATCAATGGGAAGAAGTATTTAAAATTTCTAGAATTTTTTGATACTGTCATAATGTATCCAAATAGCAAACATACCATGAATTATATAAATGAACCAGGAATATCCACTCTAAAGTTTGAAAGAATATAAGTTACTAATATCCTTGTCTCACTTCATATGCCCTGGTTCAGCCCATTGACTGCACGTCGACCCCGGTATACCACATCGTTCCATTTCACTCTATTCCGGGCACACCTTTCACCCTCCTGCATGTTCAG
>JAYMFT010388396.1:0-19906 GCA_038088735.1 Panulirus argus | reverse complement strand
TCTGCTCCCTCTTCTCTCATTCGATCTGCATCTCGCCTTGACACAGCTTCCACAATAAACTCAGACTTGGACAGGATGACTCAGTGGGATACACAAAATCTAGTAAACTTCAGTGCCTCCAAGACCCAATTTCTACCCATTTCTCTTTCGAAAACTCCTCACAACTCTCGTATCTCCTTTGACGGCTCTGTAATTCCACCTCTTGACTATATGAACACAAACTTGGTATTACCGTAACATCCACCCTTTCTTGGAAACCCCACATTATGGGAATAGCTAAATCTGCCTCTAAGAAACTGGGTGTCCTGTTCAGATGTCGTAACTTTTTCTCTTCTGAACAGTGGCTCCGTTTATACAAGGGATTGATTCGTCCTTGTATGGAGTACTACTCCCATATTTGGGATGGTTCTAGCTCTGTCTCCTTACTTGACAGAGTTGAGTCGAAAGCTGTCCGACTTATAAACTGTCCCAGGCTAACTTCCGAACTTGACCCCATTGCCCTACGCCACAATGTTGATTCACTTTCCCTTTTCTATAAGTATTACTTTGGCTTTTGCTCCCAAAAGCTGGCAGCTTGTGTGCCCCCACCACTAGCTAAACCATGCAATAATCAGCAAGCTGCTGCATCACATGAGTATTGTGTGATCATCGGCAACTAAAGGGCGTGCTGTTTTGATAACTGCTTCTTTCCCTACACGTCAAAGCTTTGAAACTCTCCACCTCTTCATGTCTTTTCCAATAACTATGACCTGGCTCATTTCAAAAGACAGGTATTTCACTTTCTCAAAAATTCGTACATACTTTCCCTGTCTTTTCTTTTTCCATTTCTTGATTCTCTCTATTTTCCAATTAGGGCCCAGCCTTGATGTGGACTTTTGTCCATGACTGGAGCCTTGGGAGGTCCAGGGGGGTCTCTCTCTTTCTCTCTCTCTTTTACCAACCATGATAATGCATGTGGTTGAAGATACTGTTGCATTTTCATTAATAAAAAGTTGAGATATATGCACTGTTTCATCAATATAAGCAATACAAAAATGTATTCCATCACTATCTGTGTAGTGACCCACTCTCATCTTACAAAGGGACACCTTACTGACAGTGTCTTAACTTGGTGGCAGGTTATAGTGTGTGACCTCACCTGACCTACTAATTCCCAGAGAAAGTTGTTGCATCACTCTATGACACCCATACTCGATGTTCGGCTGTGGCACATCAAAAGTTGCCACTGTAATCATTCCTTTAAACAGATAACCAGATCCCTTCCATAAAAAGAGCTGTGCTTAAGGACCTTATCTCAGTCCAACAGCATGGAGAGAGGCCAGAGCTTGAAACATCTGGCTGTGACATCTCTAATTCCTTTTTAGGAACAGCTTCTCCTTCCAAACTGCCTTCATGACCTGATCTTCCTGTCTCTTATATGCTCAGAGCATCACCACAGAAAGGCAGTCAAGCAGCTGACTCGCTCTAGACAACAAGTGTACCATTCCAGTACTTGAAGCCTTGGCCATGCAACTCCAGAGTCAAGCTGCCCTTAGGGTGCTTCCTCCATCATTAGAAGTCCCAACATGACTCCTGATGCTTCATCTTTCAAGCAGGTTTCCTTGAGATGTTTCCTCTTTCTCACATGTATCCTTGCGATGCTTCATCTCTGATGTCCACCTTTGGCAGGGCTTGCATGGGACATTGTCTGTGCTTCTCACAAGCAACGGCTGTGACAACAAGGGACCTACAGCCATGCCAACTGAACTCATGCACAAACTGGCTGCTTCCACACATTCCAGGAGTCCCCAGTAACCTAAACATAACTCCAGGAGCCGTGATACATGCCACATCCACCTTCTACTGGAGCTCCACTTAGACTGGGCAGCCACACATTTCTCCCACATGCTCCTGTATCCTCACCAGCATCACAGGATCCCTGCTGTGCCTGTCTTGTATTACTTAACCTAACTCACTTCACCACTCCTTGATCATAATCCTGCACCTTCAGTAGCTCATTGCCCCTGGGCTATTCCACCTTATGTGCCTTACCAAATAAAGCACTGTTGTTGTTGTTAAGTGTTTCCGTGCCCCTCTCTCACTTACACCCCTCTAACAACCAATAAGAAAAGCTGCTAAGTCTGCATAAGACTTTTAGTTCTGCTGAATGACACTTGTTATCCCCATGATAAATCTTGGAAATGGGCCCATAACACATTGTACATAAACATTTCAACTGATATAATTTGCTTACAACTGTAAATGGTTTATTCTTATTGTGTGTGACTTTTACTGTTAAATAAGTTATAATCTCTCAATCAGTCACTTCAGTGTTCCTGGGCCTCTAAAAAACTGAGGTTGACTGTTATATGAGCTATAGGATAAATAAAGGAATTTTTGACCAAAAATCTTGAGTTCCCTAGTACTTGAGATCGCCAGTTACACGAACATATATGGTTTGTTTGTGGATGCTGACAGCAATGCAAACATATATATCTGTGGGTGTTAAAGGGTTAACATTCATTACATCTGTTGCTGACTGTGTGGGGCAGTTTCCCAGTTAGAGAGGAGATGCAAGTCAATGCCAAAAAAACAATCCACTAAAAGGTCAAGCAGACAAAGCTGGAGGACTGGAACACAAAGTGTTACCTGACCTACCCAATATGGACTGGCAGGGATCTACATCATCTAGAGGGATCTTCTGTGCAAGTTTGTCTAGGAGAAGCGACGGAGGAAGACTGTTGAAGGCATGTTCTCTTCGGCACTCATCAGATACATTATCCCCCTGCAAAATAGAAAAAAATGTGAAAATGTATCTAGAAAGACTTGTTCCTTCTGTATAAGTAGTGGTTTGCCCTTCTTTAACTCTTAGAAATCACCACAAGATTACCTCAAATATAATGTCATCAAAGTTTAACAAGTCCTTGGAACTATCCTAAGGAATCTTACAATAATATTAAAAAAGAACCAGTCAATTAGTTTTATCTAAAATAGCATACAGAGCTTGTGTACCGGTGCAAACAGAATAAACGTAGGTCATAACCAGAAGTTAAACAAAAAGCTTGCAAGAAATGATGTGAAGCACTCTTTTAGTAACAAAGATATGGATGAAAAACATAAGCTAAGTGATGAAAATGTGAATCCCAGCAGTAAATAATAGTTTAAAAAATTGTACCATGGAAGAGAAAGCTCAAAAGGCAAGGTTCCATGAATGAGGAATTCCTTCTACATTGTACAAACAGGTAATCACAATTACAAATGAGATTCAAGCCAAACATTTGGTTACTCCAACGAGAAAGAAACCTAACAACAAATGAACATCTTGATTTTGTACAGAGTCTTAAAATATTACTGATGTTAAAACAATATGAGAAGGAATCATAAGTAATCAAGAAGAAACACATCACCAAAAAACTGCTGAAATACATTGTCCCCTAGCTGTTGTTATTAAGGTGAGGACAAGTGTGTGGCCAATAAAAATTATATGTGTAAGAAATATACCAGAAATATGAGTGGTAGAGGTAAGGAAGAATACAATATAACAGAATTATAAGCTTATCATGTAAGACCAAGAGAAAGTTAAATGAGTGCTTTTAAAATCACATGCTAATGCATATGACAATTTTTTTTTTCATACTTGTCTGCCATTTCCCACATCAGCAAAGTAGCACCAGGAACAGATGACAAAAGGCCACATTCACCCACCTCCATTTTCAAACCATCATGTGCAATGCACCAAAGTCACAGTCCTCTCTCTACAACCAGACCCCATAGACTTTTCTTGGTTTCCCCTGCTGCACATGCTCTAGTTCAGTCTTCTGACAGCAAATCGCCCCCTGTGTACCACATCATTCCAATTAACTCTATCCCATACATGCTTTTTACCCTCCTGCATGTTCAAGTCCCCGTTCACATAAATTAATTTTTACACCATTGTTCCATCCTCAGTTTGCTTACTTCCATCTCCTTCTCCCCTCCACTTCTGACACAAATATCTTCTTTGTCATCCTCACTTCATTCACTCTCTCCTTACTTCCAAACCATTTCAGCACACCTTCAGCTCTCTTAACCACACTCTTCTTTTTACCATAACTCTCTCCTATCTCTTTATTCCTTACTCGACCAATCCATCTCACACAACATACTGACCTAAAACATTTTATTTTCCACACTTCCACCCACCACACATCCTCATCTATAGCCCATGCCTTGCATCAATGCAACATAATTGGGACTCCTATACCATGAAACATTCATCAATGCTCCAAGAACCTTCACCCTCTCATCCACTTCCATGGTTCCATTCACTGCCATGTTCACTTCCAGTTATCTAAAACACTTCACTTCTTCCAAATTTTCTCTATTCAAACTCACATCCCAACCAACCTCTCCCTCTACTCTGCTAAACCTAATAACCTTGCTTTCATTCACATTTACTTTCAACTTCCTTATTTTGCACACACTCCCAAACTCAGTCACCAACTGATGCATTTTATTACTCAAATCTACCACCAGTGCTGTTAATAGCAAACAAATACTGCCTCACTTACCAGGTCCCACTCACATCCCTACAGACTATACCCCTCTCTCCAAGACCCTAGCACTTACATCTCTTAACATCCTATCCAACAAAAAATTAAACAGCCGTGGTGACATCACACACCCCTGCTGCACATCCACCTTCACCTGGAATCACTCAATCTCCTCTATTCCAACTCATACACATGATAAAAACTTCTCACCGCTTCCAGTAGTTTTCCACTCACACCATGTATTTGTAAGACCCTCCACCAGGCATTTCTATATACCCTATCACGTGCTTTCTACAGATCCATAAATGTCTCATACAAATTCTTCTGTTTCTCTGAGTATTTCTCACACATATTCTTCAAAGCAAACACCTGATCCACATACCCTGAAACCACACTGTTCCTCCTCAATCTGATGCTCTGTATATACGTTCACCCTCTCAATCAACACTCCCATACAGTACACCAGGTACACCAAAAAACTTATACCTCTGTAGTTCAAATTCTAATTTTGTCTCCCTTGCCTTTATACAAAGGCACTATACATGCATTTCACCAATGCTCAGACACCTCACCATGATTCACACATACACTGCAAATCACACCTAACCGATCAACAACAAAGTCACCACCTTTCCTAAGTAATTCAACAGATATACCATCCATTTCAGTCATCTTGCAACATTTCATCTTACACAGGACTTTCACCACTCTTCTCACTTCACCAAACCAATTTTCATGCCTCTTTCATTTAGCATACTTCCCTTACCCAAACATGCTATACCTGCCAACCTATTATCAAACTCATTCAAGAATCCTTCAAAATACTAATTTCATCTCTTCCTAACCTCATCACTATCTGTTTCCTATTCTCCATTTGTCCCCTTCAGTGATGTTCTCATTTTTTCTCTTGTTTTTCTCACAATATTAACCTCCTTCCAAAACACCTTATTCTTCCTGAAGTTTACTGATAACTGCTCAACCCAACTCTCATTTGCCCTCTTTTTTCCAACCCCTTCACTTTCCTCTTGACCTAATGCTTTCTCTTATATGCACTACTTCCCTGTAAGCACCAACCCATACACCTCTCTTCTCTTTCACTAACAAATTTACTTTGTCATCCCATCAGTCACTACTCTCTTACCCACCCACCTCCAACTTTCTGCATGCCACCCACTTCTCTTTCGCATGCCAGCAATGCTTTACTAAATATCTCCCATTCCTCACCCACTGCCTTTGCATCATATACTCTTACCTTTTACCATTATACACCCAATCTCTCCTGGTATTTCTTTACACACACCTCACTTCCATGCTCACATGGATTTCACCGCCCCCTTCTCACATGCATCATTTTCTCTTTTCCACAAGCCCCTACAAATCTCCACCAGGCAATGATTAGACATCCCAGAAGCTGCTCCTCTCAACACATTCACATTCAACACATCCTTTAGTAACTTATAGTACAGCAAAGGTAAATCTAGATTTACCATTGGGGAAAAAAAAAAAAAAAATTAGATGGGCCAATCTAAACCAAGACTAGTGTTGAGAGAGTTTCTGAAAAACCAGACCATAATCAGAATGGCCAATGTAAAACAAGACAAAAGTTGGAAAGGTCTGCATAATTCAAGATTAGAGCTGGGAGGTCCACTGAAATACATGCCAAGAATTGGAAGGGCCACTGTAAAGCAAGCCAAGAGTTGAAAGGGCCAGTGTACAACAAGGCAGAAGTTGGGAGGGCCAGTGTACAACTAGACCAGAGTTGGGAGGGCCAGTGTAAAGCAAGCCAAGTGTTGGGAGGACCTGTGAACAACAAGCCTAGTGCAAGGAGGGCCAGTGTACAACAAGCCTAGTGTTGGGAGGGCCAGTGTACAACAAGCCAAGTGTTGGGAGGGTCAATGTACAACAAGCCTAGTGTTAGGAGGGCCAGTGTACAACAAGCCTAGTGTTGGGAGGGCCAGTGTACAACAAGCCTAGTGTTGGGAGGGTCAATGTACAACAAGCCTAGTCTTAGGAGGGCCAGTGTACAACAAGCCTAGTGAGTTGGGGGGCAGTGTACAAAATACCAGAGTAGGGAGGGCCAGTGTACAACAAGCCAAGTGGTGGGAGGGCCTGTGTACAATAAGCCAAGTGTTGGTAGGGCCAGTGTACAACAAGCCAAATGTTGGGAGGGCCAGTGTACAACAAGCCTAGTGTAGGGAGGGACATTGTACAACAAGCCAAGTGTTGGGAGGGCCAATGTACAACAAGCCAAGTGTTGGGTATGCCAGTGTACAAGCCAAGTGTTGGGAAAGGCAATGTACAAAAAATCAAGTGTTAGGAGGGCAAGTGTACAACAAGCCAAATGTTGGGAAGGGCCAGTGTACAACAAGCAAAATGTTGGGAGGGCCGGTGTACAACAATCCTAGTGTTGGGAGAGCCAGTGTACAACAAGCCTAGTGTTGGGAGGACCAGTGTACAAGCCTAGTGTTGGGAGGGCCAGTGTACAACAAACCTAGTGTTGGAAGGGTCAGTGTACAACAAGCCTAGTGTTGGGAGGGCCAATGCACAACAAGTCAAGTATTGGGAGGGCCAGTGTACAACAAGCCTAATGTTGGGAGGGCCAGTGCACAACAAGCCTAGTGTTGGGAGGGCCAGTGTAAAACAAGAAAAATGTTGGGAGGGCCAGTGTACAACAAGCCTAGTGCAAGGAGGGCCAGTGTACAACAAGCCTAGTGTTGGGAGGGCCAGTGTACAACAAGCCTAGTGTTGGAAGGGCCAGTGTACAACAAGCCTAGGGTTGGAAAGGCCAGTGTACAACAAGCAAAGTGTTGGGAGGGCCATTGTACAACAAACCAAGTTCTGGGAGGGCCAGTGTACAATGAGCCAGGTGTTGGAAGGGCCAGTGTGCAAGCCTAGTGTCGAGAGGGTCAATGTACAACAAGCCTAGTGTTAGGAGGGCCAGTGTACAACAAGCCTAGTGTTGGGGGGGGCAGTGTACAAAATACCAGAGTTGGGAGGGCCAGTGTACAACAAGCTAAGCGTTGGGAGGGCCTGTGTATAACAAGCCCAGTGTTGGGAGGGCCAGTGTACAACAAGCCAAATGTTGGGAGGGGTAGTGTACAACAAGTCTAGTGTTGGGAGGGACATTGTACAACAAGCTGTGTTGGGAGGGCCAATGTACAACAAGCCAAGTGTTGGGTAGGCCAGTGTACAAGCCAAGTGTCGGGAGGGGCAATGTACAACAAGCAAAGTGTTAGGAGTGCAAGTGCACAATAAGTCAAATGTTGGAAGGGCCAGTGTACAACAAGCCAAATGTTGGGAGGGCCACTGTACAACAAGCCGAGTGTTGGGAGGGGCAGTGTACAACAAGCCTAGTGTTGGGAGGGCCAGTGTACAACAAGCCTAGTGTTGGGAGGGCCAGTGTACAACAAAACTAGTGTTGGAAGGGTCAGTGTACAACAAGCCTAGTGTTGGGAGGGCCAATGCACAACAAGCCAAGTGTTGGGAAGGCCAATGTACAACAAGCCTAGTGTTGGGAAGGCCAGTGCACAACAAGTCCAGTGTTGGGAGGGCCAGTGTACAACAAGAAAAATGTTGGGAGGGCCAGCATACAACAAGCCTAGTGTTGGGAGGGCAAGTGTACAACAAACCTAGTGTTGGAAGGGTCAATGTACAACAAGCCTAGTTTTGGGAGGGCCAATGCAAAACAAGCCAAGTGTTGGGAAGGCCAGTGTACAACAAGCCTAGTGTTGGGAAGGCCAGTTTACAACAAGTGCAGTGTTGGGAGGGCCAGTGTACAACAAGAAAAATGTTGGGAGGGCCAGCATACAACAAGCCAAATGTTGGGAAGGCCAGTACAACAAGCCAAGTGTTGGAAGGGCCAGTGTACAACAAGCCTAGTGTTGGGAGGGCCAGTGTACAACAAGCCTAGTGTTGGGAGGGTCAGTGTACAACAAGTCTAGTGTTGGGAGGGCCAATGTACAACAATCCAAGTGTTGGGAGGGCCAGTGTACAACGAACCAAGTGTTGGATGGGCCCGTGTACAACAAGCCTAGTGTTGAGTGGGTCAGTGTACAACAAGCCTAGTGTTGGAAGGGCCAATGTACAACAAGCCAAATGTTGGGAGGGCAAGTGTAAAACAAGCCTAGTGTTGGGAGGGACACTGTATAACAAGCCAATTGCTGGGAGGGCCAATGTACAATAAGCCAAGTGTTGGGTAGGCCAGTGTACAAGTCAAGTGTTGGGAGGGGCAATGTACAACAAGCCAAGTGTTTGGAAGGCAAGTGTACAATAAGCCAAATATTGGGAGGGCCAGTGTACAACAAGCCAAATGTTGGGAAGGCCAGTGTTCAAAAAGTCTAGTGTTGGGAGGGCCAGTGTACAACAAGCCAAAATTTGGGAGTGCCAGTGTACAACAAGCCTAGTGTTGGGAGGGCCAGTGTACAACAAGCCTAGTGTTGGAAGGGCCAGTGTACAACAAGCATAGTGTTGGGAGGGCCAATGCACAACAAGCCAAGTGCTGGGAGGGCCAGTGTACAAGAAAAATGTTGGGAGGGCCAGTGTACAACAAGCCAAGTGTTGGGAGGGCCAGTGTACAACAAGCCTAGTGTTGGGAGGGACAGTGTACAACAAGCCTAGTGTTGGGAGGGCTAATGTACAACAAGCCATATGTTGGGAAGGCTAATGTACAACAAGCCTAGTGTTGGGAGGGCCAGTGTACAACAAGCCTAGTGTTGGGAAGGCCAATATACAACAAGCCATATGTTGGGAGGGCCAGTGTACAACAAGCCTAGTGTTGGAAGGGCCACTGTACAACAAGCCTAGTGTTGGGAGGACCAATGTACAACAAGCCTAGTGTTGGGAGGGCCAGTGTACAACAAGCCTAGTGTTGGAAGGGCCACTGTACAACAAGCCTAGTGTTGGGAGGGCCAATGTACAACAACCATAGTGTTGGGAGGGCCAGTGTACAACAAGCCTAGTGTTGGGAGGGCCAGTGTACAAAATACCAGAGTTGGGAGGGCCAGTGTATAACAAGCCAAGTGTTGGGAGGCCCTGTGTACAAGCCAAGTGTTGGAAGGGCCAGTGTACAACAAGCCAAATGTTGGGAGGGCCAGTGTACAATAAGCCTAGTGTTGGGAAGGCCAGTGTACAACAAGCCTAGTGTTGGGAGGGACAATGTACAACAAGCCTAGTGTTGGGAGGCTAATGTACAAAAAGCCAAATGTTGGGAGGTCCAATGTACAACAAGTCTAGTGTTGGGAGGGCCAGTGTACAACATGTCTAGT
This sequence comes from Panulirus argus, assembly GCA_038088735.1. Classification (NCBI taxonomy): domain Eukaryota; kingdom Metazoa; phylum Arthropoda; class Malacostraca; order Decapoda; family Palinuridae; genus Panulirus; species Panulirus argus. The sequence continues at coordinate 10,131 of JAYMFT010388396.1, read as the reverse complement.
GTTGGGAAGGCCAATATACAACAAGCCAAGTGCTGGGAGGGCCAATGTACAACAAGTATAGTATTGGGAAGGCCAGCATACAACAAGCCTAGTGTTCGGAGGGCCAGTATACAACAAGCTTAGTGTTGGGAAGGTCACTGTACAACAAGCCTAGTGTTCGAAGGGCCAGTGTACAACAAGCCATGTTGGGATGGCCAGTGTACAACAAGCCTAGAGTTGGAAAGGCCACTGTACAACAAGCCTAGTGTTGGGAGGGCCAATGTACAAGCCTAGTGTTGGGAGGGCCAGTGTACAACAAGCCTAGTGTTGGGAGGGCCAGTGTATAAAATACCAGAGTTGGGAGGGACAGTGTACAACAAGCCAAGTGATGGGAGGCCCTGTGTACAATAAGCCAAGTGTTGGGAGGGCCAATGTACAACAAGCTAAATGTTGGGAGGGCCAGTGTACAACAAGCCTAGTGTTGGGAGGGACATTGTACAAAAAGCCAAGTGCTGGGAGGGCCAATGTACAACAAGCCAAGTGTTGGGTAGTCCAGTGTACAAGCCAAGTGTTGGGAGGGGCAATGTACAACAAGCCAAGCGTTCGGAGGGCAAGTGTACAATAAGCAAATGTTGGGAGGGCCAGTGTACAACAAGCCAAATGTCGGGAGGGCCAGTGTACAAAAAGCCTTATGTTGAGAGGGCCAGTGTACAACAAGCCAAAAGTTGAAAGTGCCAGTGTACAACAAGCCAAGTGTTGGGAGGGCCAGTGTACAACAAGCCTAGTGTTGGAAGGGCCAGTGCACAACAAGCATAGTGTTGGGAGGGCCAATGCACAACAAGCCAAGTGTTGGGAAGGCCAGTGTACTACAAGCCTAGTGTTGGGAGGGCCAGTGCACAATAAGTCTAGTGTTGGGAGGGCCAGTGCACAACAAAAATAATGTTGGGAGGGCCAGTGTACAAGAAGCCTAGTGTTGGGAGGGCCAGTGTACAAGAAGCCTAGTGTTGGGAGGGCCAGTGTACAAGAAGCCTAGTGTTCGGAGGGACAGTGTACAACAAGCCTAGTGTTGGGAGTGCTAATGTACAACAAGCCATATGTTGGGAAGGCTAATGTATAGTAAGCCTAGTGCTGGGAGGGCCAATGTACAACAATCCTAGTGTTGGGAGGGCCAATATACAACAAGCCAAGTGTTGGGAGGGCCAGTGTACAACAAGCCTAGTGCTCGGAGGGCCAGCATACAACAAGCCTAGTGTTGGGAGGGCAAGTGTACAACAAGCCTGGTGTTGGAAGGGCTAATGTACAACAAGCCAAGTGTTGGGAGGGCCAGTGTACAAGCCTAGTGTGGGGAGGGTCAGTGGACAACAAGCCTAGTGTTCTAAGGGCCACTGTACAATAAGCCTAGTATTGGGAGGGCCAATGTACAATAAGCCTAGTGTTGGGAGGGGCAGTGTACAACAAGCCTAGTGTTGGATGGTCCATTGTACAACAAGCCTAGTGTTGGGAGGGCCAATGTACAAAAAGCCTAGTGTTGGGAGGGCCAATGTACAACAAGCCTAGTGTTGGGAGGGCCAGTGTAAAACAAGCCTAGTGTTGGGAGGGCCAGCGTACAAGCCTAGTGTTGGAAGGGCCACTGTACAACAAGCCTAGTGTTGGGAGGGTCAGTGTACAACAACCCTAGTGTTGGGAGGGCCACTGTACAACAAGCTAAGTGTTGGTAGGGCCAGTGTACAACAAGCCTAGTGTTGGGAGGGCCAGTGTACAAAAAGCCTAGTGTTGGGAGGGCCAGTGTACAAAAAGCCTAGTGTTGGAAGGGCCAGTGTACAACAAGCCTAGTGTTGGGAAGGCCAGTGTACAACAAGCCTAGTGCTGGAAGGGCCAAAGTACAACAAGCCTAGTGTTGGGAGGGCCAGTGTACAAAAAGCTAAGTGTTGGGAGGGCCAGTGTACAAGCCAAGTGTTGGGAGGGCCAGTGTGCAACAAACCTAGTGCTGGGAGGGCCAATGTACAAGCCAAGTGTTGAGAAGGCCAGTGTATAACAAGCCAAGTGTTGGGAAGGCCAGTGTACAACAAGCCTAGTGTTGGAAGGGCCTGTGTACAACAAGCCAAGTGTTGGGAAGGCCAATGTACAACAAGCCAAGTGTTGAGAGGGCCTGTGTACAACAAGCCTAGTGTTGGGAGGGCCAGTGTACAACAAGCCTAGAGTTGGGAGGGTCTGTGTACAATAAGCCTAGAGTTGGAAGATCCAGTTTACAACAAACCTAGTGCTGGGAGGGCCAATGTACAATAAGCCTAGTGTTGGGAGGGTCAATGTACAACAAGTCAAGTGTTGGGAGGGCCAATGTGCAACAAGCCTAGTGTTGGGAGGGACAGTGTACAACAAGCCTAGTGTTGGGAGGGCCTGTGTACAACAAGACTAGTGTTGAGAGGGTCAATGTACAACAAGCCAAGTGTTGGGAGGGCCAGTGTACAACAAGCCTAGTGTTGGGAGGGCCAATGTACAACAAGCCAAGTGTTTGGAGGACCAGTGTACAACAAGCCAAGTGTTGGGAGAGCCAGTTACAAGCCAAAACTTGGGAGGGTCAATGTACAACAAGCCTAGTGTTGAGAGGGTCAATATACAACAAGCAAAGTGTTGGGAGGGCCAGTGTACCACAAGCCTAGTGTTGGGAGGGCCAATGTACAACAAGCCAAGTGTTGGGAGGGCCTATGTACAAGCTTAGTGTTGGGAGGGCCAGTGTACAACAAGCCAAGTGTTGGGAGGGCCAGTGTACAACAAGCCAAGTGTTGGGAGGGCCAGTGTACAACAAGCCTAGTGTTTTGAGGGCCAGTGTAAAACAAGCCTAGTGTTGGGAGGGCCAATGTACACCAAGTCAAGTGTTGGGAGGGCCAGTGTACATCAAGCCTAGTGTTGGGAGGGCCAATGCACAAACCAAGTGTTGGGAGGGCCAATGTACAACAATCCTAGAGTTGGGAAGGCCAGTGTACAACAAGCCAAGTGTTGGGAGGGCCTATGTACTACAAACCTAGTTGGGAGGGCCAGTGTAAAACAAGCCTAGTGTTGGAAGGGCCAATGTACAACAAGCTAAGTGTTGGGAGGGACAGTGTACAACAAGCCTAGTGTTGGGAGGGCCAATATACAACAAGCATAGTAGTGTTGGGAGGGCCAGTGTACAACAAGCCTAGTACTGGGAGGGCCAATGTACAACAAGCCAAGTGTTGGGAAGGCTAGTGTTCAACAATCCTAGTGTTGGGATGGCCAGTGTACAAAAAAACAAATATTGGGAAGACCAGTGTACAACAATCCTAGTGCTGGGAAGGCCAGTGTACAACAAGCCTAGTGTTGGGAGGGCCAGTGTACAACAAGCCTAGTGTTGGGAGGGCCAATGTACAAGTCAAATGTTGGGAGGGCCAATGTACAACAAGCCAAGTGTTGGGAAGGCCAATGTACAGAAAGCCTAGTGTTGGGAGGGCCAATGTACAACAAGCCAAGTGTTGGGAGGGCCAGTGTACAACAATCCTGGTGTTGGGAGGGCCAGTGTACAACAAGCCTAGTGTTGGGAAGGCCAATTCACAACAAGCCAAGTGTTGGGAGAGTCAGTGTAAAACAAGCCTAGTGTTGGGAGGGCCAATGTACAACAAGTCAAGTGTTGGGAGGGACAGTGTACAACAAGCCTAGTGTTGGGAGGGCCAATGTACAACAAGCCAAGTATTGGGAGGGAGAGTGTACAAGAAGCCTAGTGTTGGGAGGGCCAGTGGACAACAAGCCTAGTGCTGGGAGGGCCAGTGTACAACAAGCCTAGTAATGGGAGGGCCAGTGTACAGCAAGCCTAGTGTTGGGAGGGCCAATGCACAACCCAAGTGTTGGGAGGGCCAATGTACAACAATCTTAGTGTTTGGAGGGCCAGTGTACAATAAGCCAACTGTTGGGAGGGCCAGTGTACAACAAGCCTAATGTTGGGAGGGCCAGTGTAAAACAAGCCTAGTGTTGGGAGATCCAATGTACAAGTCAAGTGTTGGGAGGGACAGTGTACAGCAAGCCTAGTGTTGGGAGTGCCAATGTACAATAAGCCAAGTGTTGGGATGGGCAGTTTACAACAAGCTTAGTTTTGGGAGGGACAGTGTACAACAAGCCTAGTGTTGGTAAGGCCAATGTACAACAAGCCAAGTGTTGGGAAGGACAGCGTACAAGCTTAGTTTTGGAAGAGCCAGTGTACAATAAGGCTAGTATTGAGAGGATCAATGTACAACAAGCCAAGTGTTGGGAGGGCCAGTGTGCAACAAGACCAGGGTTGGGAAGGCAACATCAGGGTTGTTCAGGACAACATGTAACCAACTGTCAAGGTTGTTCAGGGTAACATGTAACCTAGTGTCAGCGATGTTCAGGTCAACATAACACCAAGTAACAAGGATGTTTATGGCAACATACAATGAAATATCAGGAATGTTTAGGGCAAAATATAACCAAATGTCAAGCATGTTCAGACCAACATATATAATCAAGTGTAATGGATGTTCAGGTCATCATATAGCCAAGTGACAGGGATGTTAACTTGAAATCTTCTTAACATCTGTGGTGCCAGCAATGGGAGATTAAAATATGCTTCCTAAGACCAACATTAGGTATAACTTGAATCAAGCATGCCCTACGTCATTTGATTTTCTTCCTCTTATTGGAGGAAGCCTCCATATCCTTATGAGGAACCTAGGATCAACACTGGCTGTTGATGTAGATATCATACAGCCATCTTGGGTAGCTAATGAGGTTTTATTGGCCAACTGGAAAGAAGGGGTGTGAAGTTTCACTAGTCTGGTGCACGTTATTGTGGGTGTAAGTTGACCATGAGTCATGTATCGATACAAATGCTTTTGAAAATGAATTAATCTTTAAATTTATCATTAACAAGAAAATCAATATATATGTGAATAAAAAGTGATATATGATCTGTAGAAAGAACACAAAGAGCTTTAAAGGTCGAAAATGGCTTAGAACGAAACAGCATTGTTTTTGAACAAGTCAGCCAGCAAGGTATGCAACAAGATATATTTTTCAAAACTCAACTTATGAGGTGTGGAGTTTTGCATAACAAAAAAGCAAATTCTTGTTAAACCGGGTTGAAACAGTGATATTTCTAGGCACACCAGAGACAAAAAATGATTTACATTGAGTAAAACCATGAACAAACTTGTTATATCAGATAATTTACCTACATAGAGGAAACTCTCACAAACATATATGGCTTATATTTTTCCTTATATCATACTTTATGAATGCTTAAAAGAAATAAACAAAGAAATTGGGTAAAAAAAGTGTAGACAACAGGATTTTAGCACCATTCCATTTGCACCATAGAGAAGCTTCAAAAGGAAGTTATAAGGTTAAGGGCATCACATAAGCAATTGTTAGGGATATTTTCTTTTGTAAAACTGGGTTGAAATAGAGTGATATTTCTAGGCAAACCAGAGACAAAAAATTACTTACAATGATGTAAAACCATTAGATAATGTATTTACATATAGGAAACTCTCATAAACAAATATGGCTTATACTTTTCCTTATATCATACTTTATTACTGCTTAAAAGAAATAAATAAAAAAAAATTGAGTGGAAAAGTGTAGAAAACAGGATTTTAGCACCATTCCATTTCCATCACAAAAGAGCTTCAAAAGGAAGCTAGGAGGTTAAGGGCAACATAAAAGCAAGTGTCAGGAATATTTAAGGCGACATATAACCGGGTATTAAAGGCAATATATAACCATGTGTCAAAGAATGTTCAGGTTAACATACAACCAAATGTCTGGGATGTTCACAGCAGCATAACAACTAAGTGTCATGGATGTTCAAGGCAACATGTAACCAAGAGTCGGGGATGTTCAGGACATCTTATAACCAAGTGTCAGAGATATTAAGGGCAACACACTAAAAACTGTAAGGGATGCTAAGGGTACCATATACCATGTGTCATGGAAGTTGAGTAAAATGTGTTTCATATCACAGAAATCCCCAGAAAATGTAGCAACTGTCAAGATAAAATAAAAAAGCATCTAAGCTAACCTCCTGGATCTTCTTGAAAGACTGTTGAACTTTCTCTTGTGACTCTCTCTCTCTCTTGACTTTCTCTAGCTTCTCTATCAAAAGTGCAGCAAACTCCCCGGGCTTGAGGTTGGGTATGGACTCATGTCGGAGGCGGTGTGTGCGAGGCATGAATGGTATACTCCCATGGAAGATTCCTCCACCTCCCTGACTGCAGCTTGTACCACCTACAACAGCAGCATTAATGCAGAGTTCCCGATTTTGGCGAGCATTCTCTCGCATCTTGTGATATTGTTTTTTGAGATACTTTGGGTTGATTGGGCGACCTACAGACATACCATCCCTATGGAAAACAAATTTAATGTAATCAGCTGGCCCTTGTAAACCTATGGGAGCACTTTGTTCTCAGTTCTGGTCCTAATGGCACATCATTGCTCTACTGTGAATGTATCTTGGAAAGCCCAGATGAACTTAACTAACCTACTTAGATGGAAGGGAGAACTGAACTAGCAGGAAGCATCAGACCCACTCAATGAGAAAAGGAGAGAAAAAAAGAAAAGCCTTACTTGATAGAGATCCTAAAGAAGTAACACAAACAAGGAAGCACATGCAGTTATGGATGTTCAAGATTCTTATGGTCACCTAACATTCAATAAGATCAGACAAGATTACTGGAAATTGGTACCCAGAGCTTTGCAGGGGAGGTTCAAAAAACAAAGCTTTCCCTTTCCAATGAAACCCTCCCATATATGATCTGAGATTCTGAGTTACTAAATTCAACATAAGAAATCAGCACGGATTAGCACTCGTACACCACTAAAATGTATATGTCCAAGTTCTAATTTTAGGAGCAAAACTCCAAATCTCTACTTGTAGCCCCAAACCCTTCAAAATACTACTCCATAATCTGTACATTTTGCCAATTCCAAGTAACTGACAGTAACCAAATAAAGTTCCTAACATTATTCTCTTATTTCTCAAGAATTTCCTTGGTACCAGGTATAATTGTCTTTTGACAACTGTTTCACACTACATGAAAATAATGAAATTGTGAAGTATCATCTCTATTACAATACTAAGTTATGTTCCTGGAAACCTGAGGATTTGCTCTCTTATCATTTTTGGGCACTTGAAACCAATCATATAAGGGGGCTAAGTTCCTGAGAAAAATTTCCCTTTTCTACCTTTAATGTATGAACTGTACCTGAAAAAAAACTCTGCTTAACAATAATATACCACACTCAGTCATTATGTAATAAAGAATAAATCTAATAAAAACCTACCATAAAAATTGGTAAAGAGAAACATGGATAGAAGTGGTGGAGTGGGATGGGGTGGAGTAAGCATCATTATTGAGAGGGAGAGGGAAGAGGATTAGGCTCGTCAACAACAACCCCTGAATTTTCTGATTCACTGTCACAATATTACAGGTAAAAGGTAATACATGATATCTAAGGGAAACTTACAGAAAAATGTGGTAATAGCTGACTGAGGTTGTGGATGGGTAGCATTAGTGAAGTCAGGGTTACTGATAAGGAAAGGAAGTAGAAATAAGGTTGTCTGTATAACTTCCTAAATTGTGTGATTCACCAAAGATCACAACTGGTAGAAAAGCTTTCCTGATCCCTTTGAAGACATCCTGAAATGACTAAACATACCTTGGGAGAATGGATTAGCCATGACAAAACATGGCAAGAGTGATCACTATGTAAAACCTACAGCTGTTTACAAACTGACACCCAATAAATGAGACATGAAACACATTTTGCAAGTGATGGAGATGAATTTACAATAATTTTGATCTGACATCTCCCTACAATATATGACATATAATGTCTAAAAACCTTACAGTACCCTTTGAAATACATTACTATCAAAGACTAAAATACACAGTCCACTTAAAATATGAAAAAAGGGCTCTTTACAAGCCAATTGACAGCAGGTGGAATATGGAACACAACATATTTTGCTTTTGGGATAAGAATCTAAAACTTTTTTGTTATGACATCATTACAGAATGCATGAATTCTAAAGAACCTTACAGCACTCCCTTGAAATATCTTTTTCTCTCTTTCACACTTGTTCAGTTTTCCAAGTTAGTTAGGTTGTGCCAGGAACAAAGAAAAGGCCTCAATCACTCACATCCATTCTCTAGTTGTAATGTGTAATGCACCAAAACCACAGCCCCCTATCCATAACCAAGCCTCACAAACCTTTCTGTTGTCTCCCCTTGCTATTTACAATGCCCTGGTTTAGTCTAGTGACAGTACATTATTCCCTACTTACTACATTACTCCAGCTCAATCTATTCCCCTTGCATGCTCATGCCCTAGGGACTCAAAATCTTATTTACTTCATCCTTCCATCTCCAATTTGGTTGAATTTGTAAAGAAAGAGGGTGACTGTTATTGACTGGTTAGTTAGGATATTCAATGTATGCATGGATCATGGTAAAGTGCCTAAGGATTGACAAAATGCATGATAGTGCCAACTTAAAAGAGTAAGGAGGACAAAGGTGAGTGTTTAAGCCACAAAAGTATAAGTTTGTTAAGTGTACCTGGAAAGTGCTCCTGGAGCCCTGTTTAGGTGTTAAAAGCTCTTTTCTTCAATACAGTTACTCCATTTACATGAAGGAATGCTCTGTCCTTCTATGGACTACTGCTGTCACATCTGGGATGATTCTAGTTCTGCATCCTTATTTGACAGAGGTGAGTTGAAAGCCATCCAACTTATAAACTCTCCCAGGCTAACGTTCCTTCTTCTATAAGAATCACTTTGATTTTTGCTCCTGACAGCTGGCTGCTTGTGAGTTCCTACCACAAACTAGACCACGCAATACTTGGAAAGCCACTTCATCACATGATTACTCTGTGGCCATTGACAACTCAAGCATGTGCCATTTTGATAACTGCTTCTTGAACCTCGAAGCTTTGTTTTTTCTCTATTCTCTCAGGTATTTTCACAATAGCTACACCCTGGCTCATAACAGAAGACAGGTTTTTAATTTCCTTCAAAATTCATATATATGAGAAATAGAGGAAGAATGCATGGAATGGTGTATGTGTGGGAGGCATGTAAGGACTAGGATAAATGAAGACTTCTGCTGTGGCCACCCCTTGATGGGAGTTCCCAGAGGGAAACAGGCGTCCGAGCTATAGATAGATAGATAGATAGAGAGAGCGTGGTTCTAAATGAAAGTTGGTCTGCAGCAGGGGTGTGTGGTGTCACCTTGATGGTTAATTTGAATATAAATGGGGTGGTGATGGAGGTAAATGCAAGAATCTTGGAGACAGAAGCGAGTATGCAGTATGTTGGAGATGTGGGGGCCTTGAAAGTGAGTCAATTGTTGTTTGCTGATGACACAGCACTGGTGGCAGATTCAAGTGAGAAACTGAAAAAGCTGGTGACTGAGTTTGATGTGTGTAAAAGAAGGAGGTTGAGAGTAAATGTGTGATGTGTCTGAATGAGTAAGTTATAAAAGGGTATGAGATAGGTGTGGTAATAAAAAATGTGGTTGAAATAACTGAAGGTGAGCTGAAATGATCTGGACATATGAGGGAATGAATGGGGAGAGGTTAACAAAATGGATATATGTGTCAAAAGTGGATGAGACAAGGAGAAGGGGGGGGGGTAACAAACTGGAAACAGAAAGATGGAGTAGAAAAAAATATTTGAGTGATCATGGCCTCAACATATGGGACAGTGAAAGAAGTGCATAGGATAGAGTGAAATATGGCATATAGGAGTCAACATGCTGTCAACAGATTAAACCAGGGCATGTGAAGCAGCCAGGGTAAACCATGGAAAGGAAGTGGGACATGACTATAGATAGATAAGGGGCTGCAGCTTTGGTGCAATGCACATGACAGGTAGCAATCAGGCGAGTGAATGAAGCCTTTCTTAATTCATTCCCAGCGCTATTTAACTAACACTGGAAACAGCAATCAAGTATAAAAATATAAACATATTTCTTTATATTATATAATTATACTTGATAGCTGTCTCCCGCATTAGTGAGGCAGCGCCAGGAAACAGATGAAGAAAGATCCATTCACTCACATACACACATATATATACATACATGCACATATGTGCACAATACATAAATATGCATACCAACA
>JAYMFT010388385.1:0-19907 GCA_038088735.1 Panulirus argus | reverse complement strand
TGTGTGTGTGTGTGTGTGTGCGTGCGTGCGTGGGTGCGTGCATGCATGCATGCGTGTGTGTGTGTGTGTGTGTGTGTGCGTGCGCGTTCGTGTGTGTGTGTGTGTGTGTGCGCGCGTTAGTGTGTGTGTGTATGTTTGTGTGTGCGTGTGTGTATTCGTGCAACATGTCAAACGCACCGAAATTTACTTGGCTCTGAAGCTGGTCCCATGAAGACAAAAACCAACTCCCAGATAAGATAAGTGGGACTTATCTGTCAAATTATGAGGAATCTTTCCTTAAACGTGACTGACATAAAACTAGTATTCTTTAAACGTTCTCCTAGTTTAGTTTTGGCCCAATGAAAACCTTTGGTTTTATATAATCTGTTGTTTCCCAGATGTCTGGGGCCACAGACAATAATAAACCCCGAATTATTCCTATGATTCACAAATTAACGGACGATAATTCTACAACGAACGTTTTATTTTCTTCTCAAAACGTTTCCTCAAGCAAACATTCTGAACGTCTTCTGTGAAGTGATTGAATGTCGCGTTCGTCATCTTGATTTCTCCTTAAAACATTACATCAACACAAGTTCCAACTTCCAACTCCTCCTCCTCCTCCTCGCCTCGGTATACTGAGCCATCAGGGGTAATTCCTCTCCTTCAGATATGTAAAACAGACACGAGAAACGCGTTTGCTTAACTTCAGACAAGACTACAATGTCTCTCTTAAGTGCTCAAGCCTCTGGGGAAACCCCCCCACCCCCCCCAAGCCTTACTCATTAGGTATTCCCACCCTAAAAAAAAAAAAGAGAAAAATCCGCTGAACAAATTCTCGAATTTTTTCGTAAGGTTTCGTGGTGAAGGTATGATGAAAATCGCGTTATGTCATGTTTTAATTAAGTTCTCTCTGGATGGGGTGGCAATTAACGCGTGGGTGTCAGTCGCTGCCTTCCACCTTCCCTTCTCCCTTCGTGTGTGTGTGTGTGTGTGTCTGTGTGTCTGTGTTGACGTCTGAGGGTCCGTGTGGAGCTCCTCCTGCCGTAGTGTGAACTGACCGCTCCTAAGGAGAGACGTAACAAACCTACGTTTATATACAAAAGGAAAATGCTACACAGGTTTATATTTCGCTTTGTTCAGCTGGGGGACGTGAACCTAAGTCATAATTTTGGGCCATGTTGTGAATCCGGATCTGTTGGCGATCGACTGCAGGTCCGTGAGGGTGTCTGCGCGTCCGTGAGGGTGTCATGAGCGCGTAGTGGAGACCACAGCAGCTCCAGGCCAGGCCAGGGGTCGTGTCAGTAAAGTATGACGTCACTTTGGGTCGTCCAGTGGCATGGTAGTGGTGGTGGTGGTGGTGATGGTCGTCGTCGTCGTCTAGTGGCAGTGTAGAGGTAGTGGTGGTGGTCGTGCAGGTCGTCGTCTCTCTCCGCGCTGGGTCGTCTCAGTTCATCTGGCTGTAGACTATGCCTCCCTCCTCCTCCTCCCTTAGACACTTCCTTCAATTCCTTTCCGTTTTTTCCCCCTCCGTTCCCCCGCCTCGCCAACCAACCCATCCCTTCCTCTTCCGTAGAGTCCATTCTGCTGTTCGTATCCTCAGCTCCCATCCCTCTCTCGGCGACACCTCAGTCGAGGAAAGGACGCTTAAAAGCCATGAAGGCAATAAGCTCTCTGCATATCAGACAAACTGGTTCTAAAATACAGTTATCTCTTCACGCACACGCGCGCGCGCTACCTAGGGGTTAGCGAGAGCCGAAAGCGATCAGATAATCTCCCAAACGGATCGTATTTTTTACCCGGAAATAGATAATTTCTCCCGCGTCGTCGATGGTCTGGTATAATGACCTAACTCCCAGTCGATGACCATTAAAGATTAGATCGCCCTCCCACAATGGCTCTCAATGGGAGGCCATCTTAGATTACCGTCCAACATCTTCTGCGAGACTGGAAGAAGAGGAAGTTTCTCGCCCCCCTCCTTCAGAAAGGGGGAGGAGGGGCCGGGGGGGGGCGCATCACGATTATCGCTCCCTTGTCTTCCTTCTTTCTTCTCCCTTCCTTCTTCCTTCCTTCTTTCTTCTTCCTTCATTTCACTGCTACGGCCATATGAAGCTTTCTTCTCTCTCTCTTCCACTTTTCGTTCGCCATGATTCTCTTGCCTCGTCCTAGGTCATCGAACCCTCCTGTGTGTGTGTGTGTGTGTGTGTGTGTGAGCTTGCTCTCTCTCTCTCTCTCTCTCCCTCTCTCTCTCTCTCTCTCTCGCTGTGTTCAAGGCCTGCCGCGACCGGCCGCCTCTGATCACACGCGTCGCTCAAACTGGTCCCATTGTTGGCCGCCCCCGGGGACAGTGTGTGTGTGTGGGTGTGGTTGGCCGTCATCAGCGTCAAGAAAAAAAGAAAAAGAAAAAGGAAAAACACATACACACACACACACACAAGACGCCACTCCAGCCGCGTTCCACTGGAGTCGTCATCAACTGCGTCTCAAGCGTTCAAGCGTCATCAACCGCGTTCAAGCGTTCAATCTGACCTCCGCTTTGAGTCCGTGGAGAGAGAGAGAGATGCATGTGAGCAATTGCAAGGGACGAGCAAAGTACGTACGTGATGACGGGCAGGAACAACGGTGAAGTGGGGGTGGGGGGGGGGCAGGACTTTGTTTGGCAAGAGAGAGAAAGAGAGGGGCGGCGGGGCAGGGCGGGGCGGGCGGCGAACGCAGGACCCACTCGCGGGATAACCCGTTAAGTTTCATGAGAGAGAGAGAGAGAGGAAGAGAGTCTGGTATGAATCGCAAGGATTAATTATAACGTACGCTTGTGAGCGTGTGTGTGTGTGTGTGTGTAAGGACAAGCGATAAGCAGGTGGGTGTGTGGGCGGAGTGCTAGTGGGTGTGGACGTGGGTGTGTACCACTGGGCGGTGGGCGCTGGCGTCCCGATGTGCAGGCGTGGGCCTGCCAGGGAACGGTTCGCGGGAGTGCCACTAGGTAGGCGTGTGCCAGTGGGTGGACAGGTGTGGGCATTTCAGTGGGTGTGGACTTGGGCGTGCTAGTGGGTGGGTGCGGGCGTGGCAATGGGCGGGCGAGGGCGTGGCAACCCTGTAACAGTCATCATGGCTCACCAGTACCAAACAAAGACTGGAAGAGAGACAGAAGCAATCGAAATACCACAGGCTCAGTCTGCCAACTCCCTCCATCAGTCAACATAACAGCTTTAGTAGCCAGCTTGTCTCTGTATCAGTGCGTGTAACGTGTGTCTTACTACCCACCGGGAAAGCCATCATCGGAATTAACAGAAACATCTTTATTCTTCGCTTTTCTAGTTTAATCCATGTACTCACCAGCCCACATGCTGTGGCATGGGTAAGGCATTACATGTGCTCACGAAGCTTGAGTTTGTAGACATATACTCGTAAATGTAAGCGAGTACGAGGCAGGTTTTGATAGGTGGACTGAGGACCTCATATATATTCAGTACATAGACACCAACATAGTAGAGGACAGGTCAGTATCCGTCTATGTATGTGGACAGTAGAGTACTTTATCCGACGGGTTTACTGTGATAACGACGTTACGGCCCTTCAGCACGGCGTTACTGCCCTTGAGCACGACGTTACGGCCCTTGACCACGACGTTACGGCCCTTGAGCACACGTATCTACCCTTGAACACGACGTTACTACCCTTGAGCACGTCGTTATGGCCCTTGAATACGACGTTACTATCCCTGAGTACGACGTTACGGCCCTTGAGCACACGTTACTGCCCTTGAACACGACGTTATTTATGCCCTTAGGTATGTCGACATTCTTACTTGACCCGTGCTCAAGGCCAGACAGTAAATTTAACTCCAGGGCTATACCGTCGTGCTTAAGGGCTGCAGCGTCGAGTCAAGGGCCGTACCGTCGTTTATAAAGGGTGGTAACGTCCTACTCAAGGCTCGTGCTTGAGCAGATAAACTTTAAAAAAGAAATAAGGATACGGTGGCTGGGAACAACAGCAATGGGGAGGGGACGCGCTCATAAAACTGACCATAAACCGTGCAAGAAGAGGAACTCAAAAACATTTTTCCACCGTACACGAGACAACAATAGATATGAAAATAATTGAATACGTAACTCTGTGTGTGTGTGTGTGTGTGTGTGAAACTCCTTCTCCAGCCTTTTGACGCCTCCTCCTCCCATTGACGAGGCTTGTATTCACTCGCACACACACACACATCCGTGATCCGTCAACCTGTTCCTGCGTTCTTGTGGCAGAATTTAATTAATATGACGTCTCTCTCTCTCTCTCTCTCTCTCTCTCTCTCTCTCTCTCTCTCTCTCTCCGTGTGTCCTTGTAACCGTTGCGTTGCTAACCCCAACCACCTCCTCCCCCACCCCCTCCAGCGCCCTCTGTACACTACGTGTCAGGAGTCACGAATCCAACCAACACTATATAACGCACACACCGAGCGATCAAACTTTCACCACATCAAGCGAACATCGAGACTTGGAAACAAGAGGGGAATTATGATACAATCGTATGCAAATCAGGTAACGTTTACGAGTCTCGGAAGTATATTTATTGGTTCATCTTTCCTCAGTTAATCAATGGGAGGATGGCTATATTGTGACGTTGAGCAACGCGCCTCACGCAGGCAGGCAGTGTTGCCATATACCCGCGCGGGGTGACACACACACACACACACACACACACAAATCGCGCGAGGCGCCTATTCCCCGTTTTCTACATCTGAGTCAGCTGGTGGCGTTAAGGTGGGGGGGGAGGGGAATGGAAGGGGGAGGAATAAAAGGCGTCTCTACACTACCAAGGCGTGATTGGGGGGGAGGGGGGAGGAGGAGGGGCGTTTAAACTTGCCATAACTGATTCAGGAAACAAAAAAGGTCAATATTCTCCCCTTTACCTTTCTAAAAAGTTCTTGTTCGTCTGAGCTTAAAACACGACGAGAGTTCGGGGTCAATGTATCTAGGGGGGTGGGGGGGTGGGTGTAAGGGGTTAGTGCTCGCGCGCGCGCTCGCCCGGGACAGTTTATCGCCTTTCACTGTGCGTCTCGTCTCCGGGCGGGCGGGCGGGCGGGTATGTGTATGTGTGTGTACGTGCGGAAGCGCACGGTGTCCTGTACCATCACCCCGCCTCACTGGCACGCACGAGGCGGTGGTCCGTCTACCCATCTGTCTGCGTCTGTGTGTCTGCCTGTCTGTCTGCTTGTCCGTCTCTGTGTCCGTCTCTCCGTCTGTCTGTCTGTCTGTCTGTCTGCGATTTATCATTTGCGTGTTACGGGGTGAAAGAGAGAGAGAGAGAGAAAGAGCAAGAGACAGATAGATAGAGAGAGAGAGAGAGAGAGAGAGAGATGGAGAGAGTTTAACAAATCGCATATATTCACTCTATGTATTCACTATTTAACAGCCCAATTGGGTTGTTAACATTAATCTTCTTCCTGAGTAGCCCATGGAAGTTAGTTAATGGGGGGGGGAGAGGGAGGGGAAGAGGGTGAGGGGGAGGGGGGCGCTCGTGGTGGTGATGGTTATTAGCCGTCCCTTCCAGGGGTCGAATCCCTTCCCCCTCCCACCCCTCAGTCAGGGTGACCTACTCTCACCCCCCTCCCCCTTACCCTCACCGTGATGTGTGTCACTAAGATCGTTGATACCAGGCTCCTTCCCCCCTCCCCACTCTCCCCACTCCCCGTTTCCCTCCCTTCCCTCACTCACACCAGTGACTGTAGGGTAGGTCAGTGTCCCTCCCACGTCACCCGCTGTGGCGTGGGTAAACACGTTATAGACACACTAGGCAAATATGAGTACGGGAAAGTATGGAATTTTTTGACGGCTACTCTAGCTGGTGGGGAAGGGGTAGTCCATGCCCACTGTCCTAGGCTATGTACGTGTTTTGACAGTCAAATGGTTCCTGCCAGATTATCTTCTCTTCTAGAATGAGCTGATCATTAAGCTTTAAGCTCTTGGAAAAGCTAAACCAAGCTAAACCCATGGGTAGGTTAAACCTCTGGACAGGCTAAACCCATGGGCAGGTTAAACCCGTGGACGGGTTAAACCCATGGGCAGGCTAAGCCCATGGGCAGGCTTAACCCATTGGCAGGCTACACTCAAGGTTAGGTAAACCCATGGACAGGCTAAACCCATGGACAAGTTAAACCCATGGGCAGGCTAAACCCATGGACATGCTAAACCCATTGGCAGGCTACACTCAAGGTTAGGTAAACCCATGGACAGGCTAAACCCATGGACAAGTTAAACCCATGGACAGGCTAAACCCATGGACAGGCTAAACCAATGGACAGGCTAAACCCATGGACAGGCTAAACCCATGGATAGGCTAAACCCATGGACAGGCTAAACCCATGGACAGGCTAAACCCATGGACAGGCTTAACCCATGGATAAATGATAACCATAAATTGTATACCGTAGCAATCTGCTTCACATGCAGCTAATTGACTTATGTCTTTGCCAAGTCCCACCGTAATATAGAGCTTGGCTGGGTCAGTCATCGTGATATGGTGCACTACAATACTGACCCTTGAGCAAGACCTGGCTGGCCTTTCACACAACCCTTGGAAGGCCAGGTGAAAGGGCCAGGCGGGTCATCTTTAGTACACAAAGGTCATACACCCTCGCGCTCAAGGTCGTGATTACGGAGCGGCCCGACGTCTACGGTTCATACATTGGACTTTCTGCTCAGTACATGTCGTATACAGTATGGTAATCAGCCCATCCGGTCTGTTGGCTGACGGCCGACTTGACCCGTATTGACAAAGTGTTACTAAGAACGAAAATGTAAATAATGACGATAATAATAATAATAATAATAATAATAATAATAATAATGATAATAATAATAATAATGATAATAATAGTGATAATAATAATAATAATAATAATAATAATAATAATAATAATAATAATAATCAACAGTTTATTGAGTTAACCGTAACCAGTGATTGAAAACGTACAGAAACAATACACACTAATTATGCAGTGGGGCTCCAACAAAGGGGAGGGAGTTAAGCCACATTTTTTAGACAAATGGGGTGGCAGTCTGCTGATGACCGATGGGGTTCCCAGTGGTTGGGACGGGGTTATTCTGGTAGTGGGGGTAACTCCCACTGACATAAGAATATACTCAACCAAACCAATTGCGAAAGTGGTCATTCACAATCCTCCACCTTCAAACACTCCACCAACAAAAGTGCTCCTGAACACACTGTAAAAACACTTTTGAAATCTACACTGATGGCTACCTCAGCTCTGTCACTAGGGAGGCTGGAGGAGGAGGTGTTGTCTGTGTGACCCAGCCCACTGTCTGTGACGGACGGATGGTAGAGTGAACAATGGACATCTGCCTCACGAACTTCAATTCTCCTCCATACTCGTCGCTCTTGAACCTGCAGAAGCCAAAACCACAGGCAGTGTAATTAACACTGATCCCCCTGTCCCCACACTACTTGCCCTAAATACCCTGAGATCAGAATGTAAAACGCTGGTCTCTGAAGCCAAATACAGATATGCGAAAATTTGTGGTACAGGGACTGAAATCAGACTGTCTTGGATTCCTTCTAACGTACACCTCCAGGGGGGAATGATTAAGTTGATGCTCTGGGCATAAGTTGCATTAGATAAAGAGGCTGTTGAAAAGAAACCGAGTTGTCAATTTGAAGCTTGAAACCTCTAAAGAGAAACGAACTAACAGATGTAACTGAAGCAAGCAGACAAGTGCCAGTAGGCACCAGTGAATCCATTTTCCAAAGCGGAGATGTGTCAAGCACAACATGTGTGTGGTGAAGGTAACAAGATCAGTAGACTACAAGATGTTGTCACTGATAGATTAAGGCTTGGCTCTAGGTACTACTGGCGCCCTGGCCTATCTGAAGATGTTAATCTTGTCAACTGTAAAGTGTGTGGGTAGAGATATGGACACACACTAGAACACCATGTCTTAGATTGTGAAAGAACAGAAAATTTTATGCGTGAAACGGAACAACGTTTGACTCGATGAATATGAGTTTAGTACATGGTGAGTTTGTAAGCCTGTGACAAAGGCCCTTTGTGGCCGCTGTAATCTATATTGAGTTACCGTGCATACGGTGAGCATGGCTGTCACAATAAGGTAGCCAATTGGTGGCGGTAAAAGCTATAACCTGTGGCGGTCTGTGAGGTTCGGATGGCATCACTGCGGTTGCAGTGTCGAACTGCGACTTGGGGACGGGGGATCGCATGTGGCAGGAGGTGATGGTCGTGTTCGAAAATGTCGGATGAGATCAAGGTGATGGTTGGAAAGAGTCTGGAGGACGAGTGTGCTGAGCGCCTCTCGTTCGGTGGTGTGAGAAGGACACGGGATGATCTTGCATGTCTTTTTCTGCGTGTATTCTAGTAACTCCTGTTGTGTGGTGGATAGGGAGGAGGACCAGACGGGGGGAGGCGTAGGTTAGTACGAGGAGACTGGAAGTTGCGTAGATGTTCTTCAGTTTAGGCACGGGGAGTCCAAGTGTCTTTAGTCTACGTAGAATGTAGAGACGATTGCTGGAGGATTTGTTGAAGGTCCTGAGGTGTTCTTTCCCGCCTAAGTTCCCCGTCTGAAGTGACAGATCAAACCTGGAGGATGCTAGGGGTCTGATGAGACAGTAGGAGGTGGGACAGGGCTGGCAGGAAGATCGACGTGCATGACTTTGGTGATGCGGCTGGCGGCGGTCCAGTTCTGGAGGTAGATAAAGATGTCCTGGAGAGCAGTGTGGTTGGGGAGACTTGCAGTTAACGCTGATATCAAGTGGCAGAGTCGTCCCCATTACTCCCGTCTGGCAGGCGCAGCCATCACGGCATCGGTCATCAGGGTGAGGTACGTACCGACCCAACACGTTTATCGCCCAGGCTGTTATATCGACCAAACACATGATTACCGACCATTTCAAATAGCAAAGGAGCCCTCAAGCGGAGAGAGCATATTCGGTCGCTATTTCATCTAGCGTCGGCAAAAAAGTGGACCGCCGCAAAATCCCTGGAGGTGGACCGCCTTACGTCTCTGGTAGGTGGACCAATGTAGATCTCCAGTGGTGGATCGCCGTGCATCTCCAGTGGTGGACCGCCGTACATCTCCAGTGGTGATAAGGATAGACATCCAGAGACCCCAGGCGGCATGGATGGCCTTATCAGTGGTGACCCCGGCAGGTACCGACAGGACCCTTACCACCACCTCTGTCTGGGTCGTAACGCCCGATAACAAAGATAACAGAAGAGCTGTGCACCTGCTAACGCATCCCCCCCCCCTCTTCTCTCTCTCTCTCTCTCTCTCTCTCTCTCTCCCTTAAGCACTAGCAATTCCCGGCAATATCGCCCCCACGGTCGTCATCACCAGTGGGATGACGTCAGTGGATCCTCATGACGCCCGTGACCCAGGGTTCCTCCTCATTGGCCCTAAATACTGGCCGGTCCTGTCTCGTGCTGGTGTCTATGCTCGGAATACGTGGTGGGGCGCCCTCAGCCCGTCCCTGTAACATGCCTCGTACTCACCTGCATTTGAATAATTCTATATACTTGTGGTGTCGTTAGCCGCAGCACTTCACCTCTCGAGTTTTGGCGGGTGAAATCACACTCCCACCTGGACACCTAGTACGCCGTCGCAGTTGACGGTAGCGACGAGTGACCTCTCCCGACCTCCTCGTCCCAAAACCAAATGGAACAGCCTCAACGAGCTTGGTGATGACGCCTGCACAATTAACACTATCGGCGTGGATGACCCGACTCTTATCATGAATATCCGGGCATCACTAAAGACCGTCAGGGAAGCAGTCAACTTGCTTTAGACCACAAACGCACCAATCTGGTCCCTGAATAACCTTGGTTACATGACTCTAAATTCATAACTCCAGGAGCCCCTGGGGGCTTCTCCACCGTCAGTAACAGCTCACCACGTGACTCCTGACTTATATCCCTCCTGGCAGGGCTCTGAGGTGCCTCATCTTTCACGCCCTCCTTCGGCAGGACTCACGTGCGACGTCCTCACGGCCCGTCTCGAGAAGAAGTCCAAAATACAGGACCTTTGACCATGCCTCCTGGCAGCACAATGCACTCACGATAGCAGTTCACTAACTAAGGGCCTTGGCGCTCCTCTCTCCTGCAGAAGTCCCACGAGATCCGCATAAGTTCCAAGGAATGCCTGCTGCATTTCTCATATCTATGAAAGCGCCGCTGGAATCCTGGCACCTCATATCAACTTACCTCACCTGTCCTCTTCTCACCATAATCCTGCACCACATGCACCGGCTTATTACCTTTTATCAGTCAGTAAAGCGATGTGTTATTTGATATTCTTGTTTCTGTTCCTCTCTCTCTCAGTCCTCGTCAATACAATAGAACTCAGATACTCAGTAAGATCACCCACTAACACTCAAGTCTTGTCGATTGCCTGTAATGTCTTGCCCATGCCACAGTATTTCACCTGGTGAATAATGCTTTAGCTTCGCTATCTGCCTTCTCTTGGCGATGCTGCAAATCTCGTCATCGCGCCGACACAACTAACTCAGCCTACGTGGGTATAGTGAAATAATCCTCCCATGGTCTGCCCGACACCCGAAGCACTATAATCCGACATCAGGTAACTTAGGTAAGATCACAGGCCAAGGACCCGAACAGACAGATGGCACTAACCTTCACAATAGGAAGTCCAACTGTGTCAGATTTCCGCCAATCAATGAGCCTCCGTTAATCCTTCAAGAGCCGACAGCAATGAGCCTTCCGGCCACTCCAACATGATTAACGCTATCCAAGTGGTCGATCGACCCAATTTGCCTCATATAAACCAGTGTATCAGTTCAGTCAGTTCACTGGCTTTCAGACACTAAAGCGACCTCGGCCTGAAAGAAGTCCACCATGTGACTCCTGGCTCATCACCCTCCGGCAGGGGCTCTGTCGTGCCTCATCTCCCACGGCCTCCTTCAGCACGACCCCCGAGGGGCATTGTTAACGCTGTCTTCTACCCGAATTTCCTGCAGGAATTCGGTTACACTTCTGCCGCAGCGGCACAAAGAAAATCCCAGCAAACACGGTACACCTTCCGAACTATGAACCTCAACAACTGCCTCCCTTCTGCTGCATCAGCGGCAAACCATAGGACCCACGTAATTCGTCTTCCCTTCCGCTGCACAGCCTTCAGGACCTTGGCACGCCACCTCTCTTGTAGTTACACCACAAGACCAAGGCCTCGCCTCTCA
This sequence comes from Panulirus argus, assembly GCA_038088735.1. NCBI lineage: Eukaryota > Metazoa > Arthropoda > Malacostraca > Decapoda > Palinuridae > Panulirus > Panulirus argus. The sequence goes on along the minus strand of JAYMFT010388385.1, from coordinate 8,717 downwards.
TACTGGATCCCTAGGGGCCACATCTACACCTACACCAGCGCCGCGGGACTCCTGCCACATTTACCTTCATCAGCTCACCTTAACTCACCTGATTTTCCCTAATCCTGCACCAACGTTCACGGGGCTACATCACGTCTACATTGACCTGTAAAACACAGTTGATGTTACTCATATTACTGAACCCGTCTCATAATCCTCACCATGATGACAGTTACTCCCTCTCCTTCTCCATCGCTCTACACAAGTTCGATAAACAACAGAAGCTCCAGTGACGGGCCCTGTGACGTCAGATGGGACTCTTAATTATCTTAAACCAGTTAAAAATTGTTAGAGCTATCTCTCAGTCTCACGCAGAGATTTCATTTCCTTCCCCAGAGATACTGTTGTCGGCAGAGCTGGTGAAGTAACGAGAGAGTCATTAAGATAAGCTTGTGTCGCACTGCCTCACTGGCGACCGACCACACGACCCAGCCAGGGCCTCACACCTTCCACCTCACAGGTAACTTGAGTACAGATCACACAGCAGATCATCTCGTCAAGTCCTTCAGCAGCAATGTAATACGGTATATCAAATAACACCACTGCTCAACTCATGCATTACTTGATGAATGAAACTGTTCCTCTCTGCTGCCGCCTGTATTACTGTACATAATTATCGATTCTAGGTTCATCTGGGATTGATTTTAACCGCGTGTCAAGTTTTCTTTTAAATGTCCATTAAGCTGATCCCCCGCATGCTTCTCATTTGTCCTGTTAGCATATACTGAGTAGCCTTCCAAGCTTCCTGACTGGGATTTTATAAACCACGCTTCATCTACCCCAGACGACCACCAGGAGCAATAGTACCACATTTTTCCTCCCCAGACGACCTCCAGAACCAGTAATACCACACTTCTCCTCCTCAGACGACCCTCACGACTGGTGAGGTGAGAGCGCTCCCTCTCTCGGGGATTACTATGGGACCTACTGATGCAGTGTGGTGCCGTCGTTGTCAAGTGGACAATGTTCTGCCTTATCGCTTTCCAGGCCCTACGCTCGGGTCCTGGATGGCGTGCCGAGTGCAGCTGAGGTGCCCTCCTTATGGGATGCAGACTAAAGTGGCCTCGCCATGTCTGACTCCCAAGGAAAAGGAATAAACTGAGCAATATATACTCATCGTTTCTATGAGGCGCATGCCAGAAATATGACCTCCTTATGGCCCAAGAGCTTTGCCTCATGACCCGAGAGATAGGGAGAGTGTGTGTACCCCCAGCTTGCGAGTATCTACGAAGAGATTTAGCCAAAATGGCAGGGGTAGCGCGGAGCGCTCACCGCTCGTCTTGCTTGGTGTATAAGTCTATTCTTCTCAGCTGCCCACCTGCATCGCATGATTATCGAGTCTAGCTTCATCTGGGGCGGATTTCAACTAAGTGTCAAGTTTCCTCTTAAATAATTCTGTGGTTGTTCCATTCGCCTTTCTCATTCCCTCCAGGCAGTGCACTGAATAATCGTTCTGGCTCCACACTTGTCCCAGAAGCACTCAGGTACTGAGAAACGTGCTTCCTGACAGCCTGGTGACCCGAGAAAGTGACGCTGGTCACATACATCAAGGAGCGAGTTGTACCCATGGCGCCCCGACACGACTCACTACAACGCAAAATGCTTGGGGGACTTCGACATATGTAATGGCTTTTCTGTGACGTAATGAGCGCATTGAACGATCGTCAGGTGAGTAGAATAAACAGGGTACCATACAGTACTCTACTGGAACTGAATTTGATGCTGGTGTTACACAAAGACCCTCTGACACTGGTTCAGGCTAATGTTTTTTGTACTAGAGTCTTAAGATAGTCCCCTTTAAATTCTGGTCTTCCACATAAACATGTCACATCAGAACTCCGTTCGCATTCAGTCCGTCATTCTACATTCTGGATCTGTTGCTAGCTCTTACGGGGAAGCTATGTGTATTCATGAGCATGTCAAGGAGTTCCTTTCATGACACACGCTGCAGGATCCTTACATATCATCTGTTGGACTTGTAACGCTGGAACTATGAATTCTGGCGTCTTTCTCTTGAATAATCTCTCCCTCTTAGAAAGTCATTCACCTGCTTCCTGATTCTCTTTTCCAGCACCTTACAGACCACGTTCGTCAGGGAGACTCGCACGCACGCGCGTGTGTTGTGTGTGTGTGTGGGGGGGGGGGTGAAAAAAGAAGACAATAAACAGTAACATCCAGTAATTCTATGTTGTTTAAAGGTCTCTAGAATCGGAGAGGAGATCCCCCGCCAGAGTTGGGTTGACTCAGGGCGCCTCGCCTCTGTTCTGCTGTTTGCTCCAGTTGTTTACCAACAGTTCCTCGGGTATTACCTCCACGCTGTAGGGCAGATCACGTGCCGACCTGGCGACACCGAGGCTGTCTTGGGAGACGGTCACCAGATTACGCTACCCTCTTTCCCTGGCACGCTGTGACGGGTGACGGGGTTCAGGTTCCCTGGCCCGGTGTGACGGGTGATGGGGTTCAGGTTCCTTAGTGCGGTGTGACGGTTGACGGGGTTCAAGTTCCCCTGGCACATTGTGTTGGGTGACGGGGTTCAGGTTCCTCTGGTACGGTGTGACGGGTGATGGGGGTTCAGGCCCCCTAAAGTGTGACGGGGTTCAGGCTCCATGACATATAGTGACGGGTGACGGGGCTGATCCCCTGGAACAGTGTAACAGGTAACGGGGTGGGTACGGAACTAAACCTCCAGCCACACACACCCCATCCCACAACCAACCCCACCACACACGACTGGGGTGGCAGTGTGGCCCCAGTGTACCGTAGGTGAGCTGGGGCACGGCTGGGGTGGTGGTGAGACCCTCAGTGCACTGTAGGTGAGCTGGGGTGGCGATGTGCCCCCTCAGTGTACCGTACGTGAGCTGGGGCATGGCTGGGGTGGTAATGTGCCTCTCAGTATACCGTACGTGAGCTGGGGCACGGCTGGGGTGGTGATGTATCCCCCAGTGTACTGTACGTGAGCTGGGGCACGGCTGGGGTGGAGGTGTGGCTGGTATACATGGGGTAGGGCAGGCCTAGGGACGAGGAGGGGACTCCACACCCACAGCTAACTGAAACTACTAGAACGTCTTCAAGGCCACCCATCTCCCTCCCCCCCCTTCCCTCCTCTCCATCCCCCCCCCCTCCCGCCACACGTGACCCGTTAGTTTAGTCCAAAACGTGTGGTTGGCCCGGGTGGGCTGGTGTTGTGTAAGGTGGCCTTTGGAGCAAAGTGGCCCTCGCCTCGTGACGACCCGTTTGTGGCCCTCAGCTTAACCCTTAGTAGCCCTTCCCTGGAAGGCACCAGTGGTGTCATTAGTCTTAAACCTTCTTAGATAATAACAACCATCACGTCCTCCTCCCCTACTGTGGGCAGGTCGGGTCTGGCGCCACTGCACACACCTGACTTACGTCTGGTTGTACTTTCTTCTTTTTTTTTTTCTACTTGCGTCCGACTTTAGCCTCTGACAGGCAACTCTCTCTTTTAAAAGAGGCGTTTAACATTCCGGCGTATGTATTCTACTGGGCATTTCTTAACGCCGTCTCTCTCTTTTGGTGTACTGTTTCATCTCTTTTCAGTACCATCGCAGACCACGTATGGCAGCGATACCAGGGCCATAGCTTTACGCATTTTGTCTCTTCCCTTTTCTGCAGTGTGGCCACCCTTGCCGTCCACCACTGCCTGGCGCGACTGAGCCCCTCAGCAACATCTCCAGGCGAGTATGAAGTCTCTCTCTACACACACACACACCCTTGAGTGCGTGGTCCGGCATAACATGACAGCCGCCCCTCCCTCACAACTGCTCCAGTTCCCTCTTGATCTCGTCTGTCTCGTGCACCCGTCCCAACTGCTCCCCACCGCCACGCCAAGTGGCCTTTTGACTTGACCTTTCGTTATGCCTGGTTCATGGTGACCCGGCCTGGCCTTTTTGATACTGTGGCGGGCCCTTGACCCGCTGCTGCAGGAGGTCTCGACACGGGATCTGTGACCTTAATGGCCAGGCCTCACAGGGGCCTTGGAAAACCTTACTAACCCTTGATTTGTGGTATCCTTGCAGGGTCATTGGCCAGTGTCAACACTGCGTGTCTCTTCGCCTACGCAGGCCCAGAGTGACCTGTGGTAACCTGACGTGGTCCTCCATCTCCTGACATAGCGGGGGGCCTTGTGGTGATCTAGCGTAGCCTCGACCGACGGTACGGCAGAGTACGGTACGGTACGGTGGCGCATAGTAACACCTGACCCGTCGTGACGGCAGAGATGTAAGCCAGTCATAATTCTGTCATCTCTGGTTGGGTTCCATGGTTGCCATAGGGTTGGTGAAAGGGAGGAACAGGTCTACTGCTGCTGCTGGTGGTGGTGGTGGTTCGGGAGTGACTGTGGGCCAGCACCAATCCGGCCCACCACACACACACACACACACACACCCTCCCGCAGCTCTTGCACGTACCACACGCGCACCTCGTGTTGGAGACCTGGCAGGACTGTTGGAAATAAATTATGAATCAGATTAAGGAGTTTGGGATTGGTTGTTGACTTTTGGTTTGTGAGAGGGGAAAACCGAGAGTTGGAATTAAACTAAGAGGGTTTCTGTGTGTTTGGAGGAGGGCGATGTTGCTCAGATGCCGCCCCTCCCTCACACCCACCACGTGCTCAGACCGCCTGCAGGAGGGGGTGTCACGTGAATGGCCACACCTGCACACATCTGCCATACGAGAGAGACACACACCTGTATCTGTGGAAAGTCTCCTCCCACTACGTGGGTGTAAGACCCACACACCCACACACACACACACCTGTTGCTGCCACACTTCTCCCTCGGGCCTCCCCTGGGGAGAAAATGAAAGAAACTTCTCCCACCACCCCGCTCCCCAGGGGCAAGCCGAGCTAACGCCACGTTCAGCGCCCACCTCCTAACTCTACACTATGGGGAGAGAGAGTTCCCCATCTCCTGAACTTTCTCTACTGTCATACAACTTTCGGAACTTCTGCATGCTGTCCAAGTCCACAGTCTCGTGACTCAATTTATTCCATCACTATACTATGAAGGTACTTCCTTACATCTCCAACAAGAACAAATCTTATTGAATTTGATGTCATGTCCAGTGGTTGCTCCGTCCTTCCATCCATCTTCCTAACAACTGTTCAATGATGGCGTTATCGAGGTGGTTGGGATCAGGTCACCCCTCATTCTTCTCTCTTACATGGATGATAAATAAATTTAAGGCCTCTACAACCTTTCCCTGTGACACATTTCTCTTAATTCATGTAACCACCTTTGTTTCCCTCCTCTGGACTTTCTCTAATAGCTCTTCGTGCTTCTTTAAATGCGATGACCAAACTTGGAAAGCTTATTCTACTTTTGGCCTCATTTACCATGTGACCAGCTGGCTGAATATCTCCTTATCCATACATCTGCCAGCAGACAGTTGGTCTCCTTGACGCTCCTCCTGATGTGGGAGGACTCTGGCGACAGGTTAGGGACGATGGCGACTCCCGAGTCCCTCTCTCTCACACACACACACACACACACACACACGGAACTCTGAAGCTTTTAAGAGAGAGAGAGAGAGAGAAAGATTATCCGTCCTCGGGTTAGGGAGGGCACCAGTCAAGTCTACCGGGTCTGGCCTCCACTGGTTAACAAGAGGTGAGGGTACCGAGTCTGGGCCCCACCAGTCAGGCGTACCGGGGCAGCCACAGCTCATATGAGAGAAAGTTCTACCATCAGCTCCCAAGGCCGGCCTGACCCGGTGCCCCTCTCCCTCGGCCACGCCCTCTCTGGCCAGACCCTCCCCCTCAGCCACGCCCTCCCCGGCCTGTTCCTCTCCCTTAGCCACGCCCTCTCTGGCTCCCTTAGCCACATCCACCTTGGCCAGCTCCCTCAGCCCAGGGGGATTAACCTTAACATAATCATTAATCTCGAGTCAAGGTCTAACTAGGAAGAGCATTATTCTGATAATAAGTCAAATGGATTAAAAATAAATAATGAATGAATGACATCAAAAGTATAATTACATATGAATAACTATAAATATTCACATATACTTAAAAAGAAGATAAATGATTTATTGGAAAATGATAATGAATATAATGATACGGAATTAATTGAGATAAAAAAAAGTAATTTTTAATAACCAATTTGACAGTAATCAGCGCCATTTTAAGACTGCCATTAATAACCACTTTGTTAATAACAACACTGGTGTCGCTAATGATAATAATAATGACAGTAATTTATTACATTATCTTGTCATCAGTTACAAAGGAAAATCTCATCAAGAAACAAGGAAAGGGCAACAGAGGCGGCCATCACCAGCTGATGGCAGGTAAACAGAGACGGGAGAATGTAAACAAACACATGGTAGGTGTAAACAAATGCAAGGAAGAAGTAGATACAGGATGTAAACAGATGTATGGAAGATGTCAACAAATGTATGAAGGATGCAAACAAACACAAGAAACAGGGGAAGTGGTACTAGAGAACACCTGTCTGCACTGGTACTGGTAAACACCTGTCTATGGTTCTACAGAACACCTGTCTGTCTGTACTGATACTGGTAAACACCTGTCTATGGCCTGCAAAACACCTGTCTATACTGTACTGGTAAACACCTGTCCAAGTGCTAGAGAACACTTGTCTGTCTATACTGGTACCAGTAAACACATGGCCTGGTCCTGGAGAACACCTGTCTATATTGGTATTTGTATACATCTGTCCTGGAGAACACCTGTCTGTACTGGTAATGGTAAACACCTATCCATGTCCCTGCAGAACGTCTGTCTATACTGGTAAAGTAAACACCTGTCCTGCTCCTGGAGAACACCGGCCTATAACAGACACACGACATCAGTATGATGGGATACTAAAACTTTATCACATTCTATATTAGCATTCAGCACCACCCGTGTGATGCTCTCTCTCTCTCTACACGATACAATAAAACACAGATTCCAACACCACACATTTCACGCCAGTGTATGAGAGTAGGAAGACATATTCTCGCAGGTTCGCGAGATCTTGTGGGGAGACGGAGCTGTTATACAAGTCATCAAATCACCATTACAGGAAATCGAAAAAAATCGGAATTGAAAATTTGAGTAAAATATAAACGATACGAAGCGCAATGCTTCTTTCATAATAATTATGACTGCTTTCCCCGTTGCCATTCGGGACACAGGGAAAACTTCCATATCGCTCCTTCAGCAAATTGAAGGCAGTTATGGAGGGAAAACAAAGAATATTTACGTTTGTACATAAAATGTGTAAAGTGAGGAGTGAAAAGACCTTTGACGGGCGTGACCTGAAATTCCTCTTCTTCGTAATTTTCGAGATAGACCTAAATTTGTGTGAGGAATCGTAATTATAAATAAAGTGGTAATGAGGACTTGAGGAGAAGTGGCTTGGACAAACACGGTACATATGTGTCACACAGATTTCCTGTCGACCTGAAGCTCTACTGATAACAATAGGTCGTGAAGACCACAAGTTCTGTGTGTTGCAGCAGTGGACACTGGTGGTGTGTTGCAGGGGCGAACACTATGTTTCAAAAGGCTTTTCCTCACTGCTCAGTGATGGAGGATCTAACCTTATACCAACGCAGCACAGGACATCTGCTCCAAGCCAGACACCACAGGTAAGAAAAGTCTTTGAAAAAAAGGTAATTGAAGGAAACGTCTTGGAACATCTGGTCAACTACAGTATATAATTGAAGGGCAATGTGGTTTTGCGCCAGGGGTGATGACGCGAACCCAATCATTTACCTTCGCAATACCATCTCTGAAGCTATAATGAAAAGCAGAGACACTGTTTGTTTCTCGATTTTGCTTACGCATTTAATAATAAGACACAGACAGAGACATAAAAGGTCAGATAGTTTACTGATGACACTGGATGATTCCGTATCGAAGTCTTCCACTCCCGCCTCCTCCTCGCCTGTATTCTCTCCCGGAGGATCTTCCAAGTACTCTCCCGTCCACGCGTGAGCCCCGGATGGCATACGTCCTCACGTCCTGAAGGAGCGTGCCTCCGAACTAGCGACTGCGGTCCTCGCTCGCCAATTCCGTCTGTTGTGAAACCCCGAACCTTCCCCTACAGGAAGCACGACTTGGTGCAAGCCATCTCTGATAAGAATACTGTTCTAATCCCTCTGGCTATTGTCCCAAAGCTCTCACTTTTGTTATTTCCAGTGTTTTTGAAACTTCCTAATCTCACCTTAAACGTCTAAACTCCCATTCCCTTCAGTTCAGATAACCAGCACGACTCTCTCAGTGCTAGTTATACTGGTGATCTTCTTCCCTTTTTAACTCGCCTCTAGTCCTCCTCTCTCGGAGAATTTGGGTGAATCTTTTGTCGTGGATCTCGACATGTCCAAAGAATTTGACAGAGTGTTGCGTAAGTCTTTGCCTTTCAGACTTTCTTCCTTTGGCTTTTCTGTTTCTCTTTGCACTCAACTATATAGACTTGTCTCTAGTCGGTCCATTGTGGCCGTTGTTGACGGAGCGACCTCCCACTCTGAACCAATCGACAGTGGTGTCGCTCAGGGACCTGTCCTCTCGCCTGCTCTCTTTCCTTTCTCCAGTAACGATCGTCCTTCGTCAACCTCTTACCCTATCCACTGTCACGCCGAAGATTTCGCTCTTCATACACCAACTCTCTCTCTCTCTCTCTCTCTCTCTCTCTCTCTCTCTCTCTCTCTCTCCC